>PVLD010009231.1:0-78270 GCA_004027595.1 Dinomys branickii | reverse complement strand
TGAAGGATACTTGAGAGGGACACTTCACTGCACACACCCATGTAGACCAGGGTCACGGGCATCCAGATACTGGGAACAGTGTAACTGAACATGTCTTAAGTTTGAAATGCATTTAACATGCCCAACCTACCAAACACCATAGCTGAGCAAAACAGTCCACTGGAGAGTTCTTGTTGTTTCCCCTTTTATCACAGGGCTGGCAGGGACCCATGTCTCACTGCTGCTGCCCAACGTCACAGGTATGGTAATACATATTGCCAGCTCAGAAAATATCAAAGTTCAAAGTACTGCTAATATGGAGTGGGTATAACTTTTATACTATTGTAAACTCAAAAAATTGTTCAGTCTGCGTAAATCAAGTATTGGCTATGATCTTAAAGGATGGGAGCTAGAACACCAGGCACCTCGTAAAGACAGCTTTGATTGCCATGCTAAATTTCAGTTTGACTTGAAGGTTGGCCATGGATGTTTCAAGCATTCTGTGGCCATTTGAAAGATGAATAAAACAAGTGCAAGAACATCTTTCCAGAGACCACCAGGGTATAGTGAGGCATTTATCAGTGCCCAATCATGAGGCCTCTCGAGTCTGCTGAGAGAGGAGCAAAGCATTTTGAGACGTAGTAAGAACAACAACAAAAAAATGAGGGTGAGAAACAGATTTCCTTGATGTAAGTGACACATTTCTAAAGTGAAATATTTGCAAGGGCAGTGATTAAAAAATGCTGTCCATTTATTTTCCTTGGTTTATATTATTGGAAGGTGTGGTCAGCCATAGTAATTTTGTCAACCCAACCAAATTTATGACTCTGTAATACTTACTTAAAGTTTGCATTTGGATACTTTTGTGAGATGATGTGGTTGACCTTTACTAATGGTGTCAAGCTGTGGGTTAGACATTTGTACTAATTTTTACATTAAATGACCCTCATTTTTATTCACCCAAGTTCATTTATGCTTTAGAAAAAATATTCCCATGTTTATATAAGTGATATCAAATCCATTTGCAAGCAAAGGTATAAGTTTTGAGTAGATTCTATAAATTATAACCCAATAAATATTTATAGTTGGTAACCATAGGTTAGACTGACAGTGTCAAACCAGAATATTCTGTCAAACCAGAATAAATCAATGTCTAATACTCTATTAGGCATTGATCACGTTGCTTAACTTGGCCATCCCCTTGGACTTGGCCAAATCTCCCTGCACCATTAGAGGAAGTACTTCCTCCCATTCTGCTTTACTGAAATAATGAGATATCACTAGTGGGTTTTCCTTCAAGGAAATTTCCTGGGATGAATGGAATAATTAGGTGAGTTTGCTGAGGTTACCCAGGTTTCACTAGTTATTATACATCTGATGTTCACCATAAATTCCAAACCAGGTTCCGTACGACAGGATTACAAATGTCATGGTGAGCTTTCCCTCCTGAGTTTATATAAAAATGAAACTTACCCTCTGTTAGATCAGAGTGTAAATAATGGATTCAATGCTGCTTCGGGGCTGGCTGAGGTATTAGAAACAAGGGAGAAAAAGATGCTGCATTTTCCAAAAAACAGTAAGAATATTAAAAATTGTTATACTCAGCCACTGAGCTAAAGATTCACGGCAGAAGAGCCTTTCCAGAATCACACAGACTCTAACGTTAACAGTGACCAATCAGCTACAGCTTTCTCTCCGCCTGGTCTCCTATACTACTTTCCTCCTTCCTGAAATAATGACTCAGCTTCCTAGTGGATGGTGTGGTACACCACAAAGATGTCCCTCCGGAAATGGGGCATTCATTTTCCAGCTACTTGGATTATTCGAGCCAGTGCCTCTCAGCTAAGAACTTCTTCAGGGGCTGATCTCAGCTGACAAGTCCTCCCAGGCAACAACAGAAGTCAGGAGAAAGCAGATGACATTCTTCAAGTGCTGAAAATAAAAATGAATGTAAAATTCAATAACCAATAAGTGATTTATTCAAGGGTGAGGCATATAAAAGAATTTCAGGTGTGCAAAATGAAAATAATTTGCCCTTATTAGATCCTCATGGAAAAAAAAAAACAACTAAAGGAAATATTTCAAGAAAAAATAAATTCATGAAAATGTGTTGAGACACAAAAAGGATTAGGGCATACGGGTGGGAGAATCTGCACAATGCAACAGTGCTCATCATACAGGAAGACAGGGTAGAGGCACAGCAGAAGTAGAATGCTGAGCAAGACCACATGCAACCCCAGTACCGCAAAAAAAAAAAAAAAAAGACCACATGCAAAATTAGAGAATGTCAGCTTAATGCATCATGTAAAGCATTCGAGATTCCGGTGCCAGTTGAGAGGAGGGAAGAAGTAGCGATTAACTTTGAACACAGATTAAGTATGCATTTCAAAATGTAAGATTGGCCACTAAAATGCTGAATGTGAAACTTCCAAAGGAATAGTAGGAAATGAAGTGAAACTCAACTTAGCAGATGGCACCAAAGCAGAAGATGCACATAAAAAGTATTATTGGCGGTGTGATCATTCTGAAGTCTCCTTCATGCCACAGTCCGATTTGCAGCTTCCAGGAGGGCTGACTACTGATGCCCACTGTGGAAAGGAGACAGCCAGTACAAGTTTACTCAAGCCTGACTACACTCCACACCATAGTCTGGATAATGCAGGGATGTAAGCACCCACCTCAATTGCTTCAAAATAAAATGGCCAGCTTAGCTTGAGAGCTTCTTCAGGCCCATCTTAGCTCCAGAGTTCCCTACGGGATGAGCTAAACTTTTGTTGCAGAAGGATCACAATTCAATTTGATGCTTTGCTGAGTCCTGCTTTGTAAGTTTCTTTTCAGGGATTGATCATGAAAGTACCACCAATAAAAGCTAATCTCCTGCATACAAGTTCCCGTCTGAGATCCTGTTGCCCAGGAACCTAGCATAAGACCGTGATTTTATACATGGTAGGCACTAGGATGGGAAGATGAGCAATAGAAGACAGGGTAACACAAGAGGGTTACAGCAGAGGCAGCCTATAGATACTGAAGTCAGGCTTGACACTACCCGCGTGCTTTGGATAAACTTCTTTAAGTGCTATTTCTTCATCTGTAGAATTAAAGTCTTATGGTACTTAGAGGAAACTCTTAATAGTGTTAGATAATATTGTTCAGCCCACAGGGAAATACAATACTGAGAACACTGAAGGAAAAAAGGTAAAAGTGGAATGGCTTTGTTTTTCCTAAGACCAGAAGAGGCGAACCTCAAGTTTGAAACTGAAAGAGTAGTAAAACTATGTCAAACAGGAAAGCATGAAATATTATAACAGCTGGAGGAACAACCATTATCCAAATGACCAATGCATGACAAAGTGCAAATAATTTGCCTGGAAAGATGTATACAGTGGCAAGAAGTAGTCTTGGAAGGGTTGGAGCTTGTCTGCACCACTGGGATTTTATTCTGAAATATGCAGTTGCCTTTATAAATAAAAGAATAGCATAGTAAGATTTGAATTTTTTAAAAAAATAACAGCTTAACCATAGTGGCAAGGATATATTAAAGAATTAAGGGAAGTGTAGAAGCCAGAAAGGTTTTAAGCAGCCTATTGCCTTGGTGCAAGGGGAAAACAGGAAGAGACTAAAGTAAGTCAATAGCAGAAGAAAGTGAGATCGGATGACAGACTGCGCAAAACCTAGGGTGCAAAATAGAGGGAATCTGAGATGCAGAAGTGCAGAGAAAGGGGAAGAGAGAGTCAAAGCCAGTCTCCAGAGTTCAGGCTTCAGGAAGGGACTGAACAATAGGACAGACAAGCTTCATCTCACACATGATCAATTTTAGATATCAGATTAGCAAAGAATTGTCTAAGAGGATTAGCGTGAGGGGGCTAAATAAAACTTCAAACAGAAAAACCCTGGAACAGTTCTGTCATTGTACATGGACCGAGTCATCTGTCAGTGCGTCTGAACAATAATTTTCTACCTGGTTAAGTTAGCATATGGAAAATGTGCGTTTCCTTTCCCATGGAACAGGAGCACTTGGACATTGAGCACAGAACCAGTCTCAGAACTCCAGTCTGAGTACTTGAATGGCGTTTTCAATGGACAATTCAGACTGCTTTTTATCTACTGTTCACCAATAACTTATGCACAAATAGTCTCCTCAATTAGATTTATATCCATGCATTTAAGTTAAGTTCCACTTAGTCTGATGCCTCAGAGTCTAGCTGAAAAGATGCCAAATGTTTGGCTTTTAAGTTTTCAGGCTTTGTGGGGATTAATTCATCCACCAGAAGCACAGTAATTCCGTATGTCCATGTTTGGATGTGTCTGCTACTTCTGAAAGAAACAAAGATGACACTATGCTGACTTTCAAAACGAACCAAATAGAAGGAAAAGCGTGACACAAAGCCAAGTTGGGATTCATTTGCACGTATTTGAGACTTAAAAGATTTTTGTCATCATTTGACTGGAGCCCTGTTGGAAACTGGAGTCATTTCGAGAGAGCTCTTCTCAGGATGCTTGGCTTTGAATTGCACCAAAGCCCTGTTTTGTTTCCCTGATCATGTAACAGATTGCCTACTTGCTGTAATTGTGTCTCTGAAGGCCCTGTCAGCAGGGCAACTGTAAAGCCATCTTTAAATCCAGTGACAGTGTGAAGCCCATGATGAAATTTAGCACTTGAACTCTCGACAGCAAAGGCTGGCTATAGAAGAAGGCACATGAGAATGGAATTAAATAGTTCCATCTGGTTGTAAAATAACTCATTCTTAAAACTTTAAAATGTTTGCATATAAGAAATTATAACACTGAAGTTTTTAATAGTACTTTTCCAGATCAGATAGTTTGCATGATAAGTTTACAGAAAATATTATAAATGTCGTGTTACCAAAAAAGAAATGAGTTGTGCCATCAGAGCACAGTTACCCCCAATCTCCACTCACGCAACGAGGCCCTCCTTTGTGAAAGATCATGGTGTACTGACAACATTGATGCTTCTCCAATAAGCAAATGCTCATGGTAGTACCCCTGAGTTCCTGCCAACTATTACGTCTGAGCACAGGTACCAGCCAACCCTGTGATCCACCTGCCAAACTTATCTACTTGCCATCAGAAGTGCCATGGGAAGTTCAATATATCTTCAGTCCCTAGATGGCTGGTCTCTACAGCTAGTTTCTGGGACTACCCTAAGACCACCCTAGACAGGGCCATGGACATTTCTGCATATTTGTAGGAAGCATAGAAGCTAGACCCGCTTGAACTTGAAAGTCAAGCAGTGGCTCTACTCAGCCCCAAATCTCATGCCACAACCTTCTCAGTCAGGGAGACTCCTTCTTCCATGCATTTTAGACAAGCAAAGGGTCTAGACATACTATACCTTGGAGGCCAAACAGCCACTCCAATCAGCCAAAATCTCAACCCATAGCTTTACCTTAATAGGGAAAGTATGGATTTCTGAGGCACATAGCCTCTGATCCTCCCAGTCAAGAGCAATGGCTCTGACTATGCTAAAAGTTTAGACTAAAACCCTGCCCAAGTGCAGAGCCTTAATGGTGGGATTGCCCAACTGAGGACATCATCACCGGCTCAGCAGAAGCCTTCGCAGTATCCAGCAGCAGGTCCTCTGATCACAGAGCCCAGGCGTCAGCCTCACTTGACATCAGAGCAAAGGTAGCAGTCCGGTCAGTTAGAGAACCCATCATGAGTTCTATCAGCGGGCCCTTCTGGAATCATAGGGCACCCTAAACAGTGAAGGCCTCCAATACGTCTCATAGGAGATTCTTTAGCAGAAGCCCTACAGACCAGAAGAGAGTGGAATGATATATTCCAAGTACCAGAGAGAAAAACACTGCCAACTTATTTAGAAAACTTATCTAGATAACTTATAACTTATCTAGAAAATCTGTCTTTCAGAAATGAAAGAGAATTAAAACTCTTCCAGGCAAACAAAAGTTACGATTTACTGTATAGAAATTGCTAAAGGAAATTATTTAAGAAGCAACAGAAGGCCTCTAATTAATAACACAAAAGTAAAAAACTCAATGGTGTATGTGAAACAGAACAATATTCAGATATTCTAAGGCTATAATGCTTGGACATAAAGCAATTTTATTCCTGGTATAAAGATTTAAAGATAAAACTATTAATAACAAGTGCAGCTAAAAAAATTGTCAAATATACACATGACAAAGTTTTTCAAATTCTGAAAACAAAATCATAAAACAGGAGAGTATAGACTGTAGAGTTGTAGGCATTCAAAATTAAATTGTTATCAGTTTAAAATAAGTTGCTACAAATATAAGTGGTTCTATGTAAATATCATGGTAATCACAAAGCAAAAGTCACAGAAACACAGAGCAAAACCAGAAGGAATTCAAAGCATGATACTACAGAAAATCTTCAAATTGCAAAGAAAATTGGCAAGAAAGAAAGGAATAAAGTATCTGCAAAACCATCCAAAAGCAACTGTTATGGGTCACGTATAAAATGCTTCTCAAAGCCTCATGAGCTCATAGGTAAATGGATATCTCACAGACAGTGACTGGATTGTGGGACTTGCAGCTGGCATGCTGCTAGGAAGTGAGGTCTAGTCAGCAGAGCTGTGCCACTGAGGGCGTGTCCGAGCCTGCCTCTCTCCCTCTCCTCCCTTGAGTCCTTGCTCTACTGCCCACTGCCCTGACTTGTTTCTCCTCTGCTATGCTGCCCTGCCTTGGAGCCGGCAGACTCTGGGCTGAAACCTCTACACAATGGGAACCCAAATAAACCTCTCCTCCTTTAATTTGCAGGGGTCAGGTATTGTGTAACTGCAGCTAACGAAATGCTAAAAGTGTCTATAAATTACTCACTTGTAAATTGAGTAAATTTTCTAATAGAAAGACATAGCTATTGAGTGGATTAAAAGTATAAACCCAAACAATATTCTATCTAAAGGAGATTCACAACACCTTCAAGGACCTATGATAGAAAACAGAGGGAAGGAAAAGTTACCCCATGAAAATGCAAACCAAAAGAGAACAGGAGTAGCTATACTGATATTAGATGAAAAGAAAAAAAATTTCTAAGTAAAACAACTGTGCAAAAGAGACCAAGAAAAGTATTATATAATGATAAAAGGACCAACTCTTCAGGAAGATAAGTACATACAAATATCAAACAGATAAAACATAGTAAAACATTTGAAGGGTGAGACAGATGCAATATAATGCCAGTAAGAAACTTCAGTATCCCACTTTAAACAGGAACAGATCATCTGGACAGTAAGTTGATCATTAAACACTGGATGTAAAGAACACTTTAGGACAAAAGTACCCAGCAGATATCCATAGAATACCCCATCCTGCAGCACTGGAACACACATTCCTTTCAAGCATGCACAGGAGCATAGATGTTGCAATGAAGCACAAAACAAGCTTAGAAAATGGAAGAAAAATGAAAAAAGCAAATATTTTCATGATCTCCATTCTATGAAATGAGTAATTAATAACAAGAGGAATTATAACAAATTCATAATACATGGAAGTTACCCCCCCGCAGACAATCCAAGAGTCAACGGAGAAATTAAAAGGAAAACAAAAAAATCTTGAGACAAGTGAAGATGGAATTACACTATACTAAAACTTATGGGATAAAGCAAGAGCATTTCTAAGAGCAATGTTCATGGAAGTAACACATCAAAAAGCAGAAAGATCTCAAACAATATTGCTCCACATGGAAGTATGGAAAAAAAGAACAGGCTAAGCTCAAAGCCAGCGGAAGGACTAAATAAAAACCAATACAAAAATAAATAAATAAAATAGAGGCTAGAAAGACAATACAAATAACAATAAAATGGAGTTGGTAGCATCTATTGCAGTGCTGTGAATATAAATAATAACTGTGTTGCACATTTCCACATTGCTGAAAGAGTAACAGACATCACTATGGAAAGACAAGTATTTGAGGTCGTGAATATGCTTACTAACTTGATTTAATTATTTGACTTTGTAGTCACAAATCATAAGATCACTTTGGATTCCAAAAATATATAATTCGCAACAACTATAACAACTATATAACTAACAACTATAACTCGCCAATTTTAAATTTAAAAACCAAACGTGGAATAGGTAATATCTGAATCTATAATGGCTTCTCTATCCAAAACTTTAAAAAGAAACATTTTCCATGAAAAGGTCCGAAGTATGGAAAGCAAGGTAGAAGCAAGACTACATCCAGAATATGTTAGTCTAAGTGTGAGGCATGCACAACATACAGAAAATCCCAAAAGCAGCCATAGGAGAAACCCTTCATCTGCAAAGGAACTGAAATCAAACTGATATCCTACTTGTCCACAGCAGTAAAAAAAGACCAAAAAATGATGGTAAAGTATCTTCTGCATACTGAGAAAAAAAATAGTTATCAGTCTACAGATGCACTCTTCAAACAATAACTCTAAAACAGAAAGGCAGCAAATAAGTTTAAGTAAATAATAACAGAGTGGACCATTATTAAGGGAGCAGGTGTGACAAAGCTGGCCGGGGAAGTGGGTGTGACCCATTAACTGCAAAACGCCATGGCGCATGTGCACAGCAGTTCCCCAAGCCCTGCAAAGGGGCTTCTCAGGAGAACGCAAGCAGATTTGCCCTAGAATTGCATGCTCCGCAGAGTGGGCTTTGCTGAATCCATCTCAGAATAAGCTCTACGGCGGGGTGATGTGGGAAACCCTGATGAATATTCATGCTATAGGAAGAACACGGGATAACCAGCAAATTGAAGAAGAGGACAAAAATTGTCCAAGAAATCTAAGATATGATGAAGACAATTATTTGGAATTTGAAGAGAAGCTCTATAAATGTAATGAACATGGAAAAGACTGCAGTGATTTCCTGTCCTTACTGAACCATAAAATGAGAAAGACTAGGGAGAAACTCTATCGATATGAACAACGTGGGGAGGCCAAATTTCATGTTAGTGAACGAACTGACCCTGGAGAGAAAATTTTTGCAGAGTGCAGCACATTCTCACTAAGGAGGGGAGCACGCTGCTCTTCATAGGCTGGTGCTGACTCTGGAACTCTGGGGATTTATTTCAGATGCCCTGAGCGCTGCCTGCCCTATCGCCCTCAGCATTTCTAGGAACTCAACTGCTAACTTAGTATAGAGAATCCATGGAATTTGGAAGCAAAGTGCTACATGCCACACACAGCCACTGCACCAGAGGCCACTATACGTCACCTTCACCGACAAGCCAGTGACACTGAGGGGAAGCACCTCTTTGCTGGATGGATTTTGGGTAGGATGTCAGCACTGAGGACACAGACTGAGCCATGAAATCACAACTGCTCTCCATGGCTTGAAGGAGCGGATGTGGTAGAAACTGCTGAACAGGAAAGAGAAATCCATGGTCAACACGCCCACTCACAGGCGCTGGTGGAATAGTGTGTAACACGGGAGACAAGGAGAGAAATGGCCTCATGGTCTCCTGCAGCCTCATCACATTCTTCCCGTAAATAAGGGCATTTTTACTTCACGAAGAAATGCTGAGATTTTTCATGGGACTTCCAAGGTACCTCGTGTGGGAATCTGCACAAAATTGTTCTGCTGAGAGTGCCACATTTTCTAGCATTTGTATAAGGATATTGTGATAGCATAGGACAAACAGTAAATACAGATTTCATATTGTATTGGAAGTCATATACATAAAATTTGAAAACTGACTTAATTGTTTTTAATATGTAAATTGACATGAAGGGACCAAATAAAACAACTTTGCTAACATTAAAAAAGAATTGCATGGACGTGATGTCAACCTGACATGTGGGTGATACAAACTGACGGTCCACACTGAGTTTTACCACTGTAGTCTCTCTGGCATAGTGGCTGCCCTCATGCTGTAGGCTGTACCTTTTTTTCTGCATTAACTTGGCTCAAAATCACACCCAGAGGCTGTTTCTTTTCCTACCTTCAATAAAACTTTGCTCCTGCTTGCACTTGTCTTGCCTAACTCTTTGCTCAAAACAGAAAGAACCTAGAAACCACCTCCAGAAGGACACTCCAGCACCTCCAAACCTGGTAATAATACTTCCTCACTTATCACCCACAACAGCCTCCTCCAATGGACACTCAGTTAGATTAAGGCTAGATCTCCCTTTGCCTTTTAAATCGAGAAAATTCGGACACACTCAAGTAAAGAAACCAACTCCACAGGGACAATCCTTCTTTCTATTGGGGCTGAGCTGCCCAGAGAAAGTGCATGTTTTATTTGGCTGCTCCGAGGAGAGCACCTCTGCCCACCGTTATGTAGCTTCTCTCTCTGGTGATGGGTTCGCCGCTCCCATTACCCTCATCTGTTCCTCTTCAACCTTTAGAGCTGGGGTGAGGAAGGAGGATGCAGGTTATGGGACCCTGTGGAAACTCTAATAACCACCTACAAAAGCTCACCAGTAGAGTTTGCCACGCAAACAACAGAGAAGACAAATGATCCCTGAAGCAAATATTTGGATCCTGAAAGAAACCGTGAAGGAATTAAGTTATTAAAATGTAAGTGAATGGAAACAAAAGTGATTGCATAAGTCAATTATAATAATTAAGTGAAATAAAGCAGACACACATGTAAAAATCACACTCTGCTATAAGAAACTGAAAGTGTAAGAACCAAAATATGTAATAGATATTGTGGAATAGGAAGAAATTGTTCAAAAGGAAAGGGGAACAGGGCAGAGGGAGGAAGAAAGGGTAAAGAAAAAAGTGAGGAAAGAAGCCTAAGTTGGAAACAAAGTTTTGTGAATGAGGAAAGGAATAGGGGTTAAAGGGAGGGGAGGGGAATGGGAAAAAGGAGGGACTAAGACAAATCGCGTTCAGGTACAAGTTCCCTACGATGAGTGTGATCGTTACGTGTATCTCAGCTGTACCAATAAACCGAAAAATGAAAGAACAGATAAGGCAAGATTCAGGTGAATGCCACAAATGCTCAATTATTCAGGTGTTTAAAAACACCTCAATAGAGTTGAGATTTAAGTGACAGTATGAAAGATTAGAAAGGGCATGGGTGATTTTATTAAAGCATTTTTGACTTGCATGTTGAAGAGTGGATTAACTTTAGAGTTTATTGAGCATGCACAATTCTAACAGCAAATACCAAAGGAAATTAAAACTAAGTACTTTTCAAGGCTATTTTAAAAGTGAAGGAGAAACAATGATAATTCTAAAAAAAAGTGAGAGAAAGAATAAACATACAAAAAGGCACCAGCAGAAAATACAAATAGAAAGGTAGAGTGCCTATTAAATATTATAAATGTAAAAATATTTTAGGTATCATAATATAAAGTTCAGTAGCAAAACATATCAGATCAACATTCTAAATATGTGATATTTAGAAAATACGTTAAGCTACGTAAAAATAAAAGTACAAAATAGAGAAGTGTGTAAGATAGCTGCAGAGACATAGAGCACATCTACAGAGAGAGAAAATCATGTAACGAGGGAGGGAGGAGCTGCGCACCATTGTATAGGCCTGTTGTCCCGCCACCCTGGAAGGTGAGGCAGGAGAATCACAATTTAAGCCCAACCTGGGTAATTTACTTATTTAGTGAGATCCTGTCTCGAAAGAAAGAAAGAAAGAAAGAAAGAAAGAAAGAAAGAAAGAAAGAAAGAAAGGAAGGAAGGAAGGAAGGAAGGAAGGAAGGAAGGAAGGAAGGAAGGAAAGAAGGAAGGAAGGAAGGAAGGAAGGAAGGAAGGAAGGAAGGAAGGAAGGACGGACTTGAGATGCAGCTCAGTATGTCAGCCTTGGTTCAATTCCCCATTATGTACCACAAAAACATTTGAAAAGAGAGGCAGAATTTGGAGCAATTCCATATGCCAAGAACCTTGACAATTACCAGCAACCTTCAAAATCCGTGACAGACATGAGGGATGATAGTATGGTTTGATGAATGGCTCCCAAAGGTCCACTTATTAAAGGCTTGGTCGCCAAGGTGACACTATTGGGAGGTAGGGGAAACTGAAAGTGGAAGCCTTGGGCCACTGGGAGCCTTCTTTCTAAGGGGAGGGGAACCCTGGTCTCTCCTGGTCTCTTTCATGTAACACTGCTCATGTTACAACTGCTTTGCCCCATGGCATGCATCCAATCTCACAAGAGTTCCAAAGCAACAAGGTTGTGTGAGCATGGAGCGGAACCCCAGAACTGTGAGCCAAAGAACTCCTTTATATTAGGTAAACTGCCTCAAGTACTAAATTGTAAGTGACATGAAGTTAATACAAATGGGTTCTCCCTTGGGGATCCTAGAAGATTCCAACCTTACTGAATCTCTGATGTAAGATTTCTCACCTCCTAAACTCTGTTGAGCCATCTTGAGCACAGTTAGGAATTTGTTTTGTAGCTTATAAAGGAAACAAGTGTAGCAGTCAGGACAGGACCCATGGATGCCCTCAGCATTGCCCCAGAACATGAGCACCTCCACACAGAAAGCTTTTCCTTGCGTGTCTTTGACTATGACAAAAGAGTTGCCGTGTGGTGAGAGAAGTTTGATTTCTAGTGTAACAACAATCCATTGGATTTACCTTTGAAAAATTATTTCAATGGTTTTGACATGACATCATCACCAGATCTTCCACAGTTGTGTGAAGAATGTATTCAAAAGTCAGAAACCATCAAGTGCTGACTCAGTTTTTTTTTTTTTCCAGTACCGGAGATCGAACTCAGGACCTTGCACTTGCCAGGGAAGCGCTTATGCCACTGAGCTATACCCCCAGCCCCTAACTCAGGACAAGATGTGCTGGACCATTTCATGACACCATTTTAGAAGAAGACACAGCAAAACATCCTGGAATAAGGTGGGGAAGGCTGATTCCAAAGTCAGTCAGCACTGAGCAAGTGAGCTCATCGTAAAACTTGAGCTTCTGGACTAGACTGTGAAATCTAACTGCAAACAATGTTAGGCTATAAGGGAGAACTTGTGTGACATTTCCCCTTTAAAAACTTCTTAGTAGGTTGAAAAGATAGAACCTTCTCAAATTGAGACTATCTTTGGCCTAATTTTCAAAATAAAGAATCCGTATCTCCAAAAATAATGTTTGAGGGTCTCAGCTAAAGAAGTTCATAGAAGAAGGATGACAGCATTATTATTTTAAAAAAGAAGAAAAGTCTCCAAATAATAATACAAGTTTCCATTTTAGGAAACTAGAAAAAGAAGAGTGAAGTAAGTCCAAACCAAGCAGAAGTAAGAAAATAATAAAAGGACATAAATCAATGAAATAGAAAATAATGAAAATAATAAGTTTTTGGGGAAAGATCAATAAAAGTGAGAAGTTTCCAGCCAGACTACATAAAGAAAAATACAGAAGATGAAACTTATCAAGGTTAGAAATGTAAGGAAGAATATTACGCAGACATTACAGGCATTTAAATGATAATAGGGAAATATTCAGGGCAACTCAATGCCCAGAAATTAGACGATTTAGATTAGACAGACCAGTTTCTTCAAAGACATAATTCAGGAAAGCTCATCCAAATAGAAACAGATATTCTGACATATATGCATATTACATAAATTGAAATTGCAGTTTGAATAAAAAAAATCCTTCTGTGGTAGTATCTTTGGTAAACTATATAAATCTTTGGTAAACTATATAAAACACATACAATACAAATCCTAGCCAATCATTTCCAGAAATTAGACAGAAGGCAAAACTCTCCAGCTTATTTTACAAGTTCTGCATTATCCTGACACCAAACCCACCAAAGCTATGACAAGAAAGGTTCAGACAAATTCCTGTCATATATACAAATAAATAAAAACCTTCAACAAAACATCAGCAAGTCCAAGTTGGTGGCATGTGACAAGAACTATACATTATGACTAAGTTCATAGGTTCTACTTTAACTGTTGTATTTTATAATGTGCTAGTTTGTATGTATCAAATACCACATCTTATGTGGTAAAAACAGAAAAGCACCCACAGCCTGTATGAAATACAACTTTTAAGATCCTGAATGCGTAGATCTTCCAGAGGATCCACATAAAGCCAGACAAAACCAAGCTAGTGGTATAGAGTTGAAATGCAAGTATCATCAACAGAAGTAGACAGGTGGGAAGATACATAGAAAGCGAAGTGGCAGAATTTAGGGATGGATTCGTATTATTTATCAATCATACAGCCATGTAGTCGACTGTAGAAGGACCTTTCTCACAACCTACATAAAGCTAATGATTTGTTACAGCACAATCAGGATTAGCCAGTGGAGATTAAATCAGAGAATATGAAATGGCCAATTGCAGCAGTGGGGACCCTTACCTGTGTTCTTCATGCATGGCTCATTCTAGCCTATCCAACTATGTTATGCTAAATAGGGACCTTCAATGTTGGTAGCTAATCACTCACTGAGGCTTTTTATTTTGTAGAGAATAATTTTGTAAAAAGCATTAAAAATCATACAGGATTTCAAAACAAGATGATAGGAAATTAACAGTGATTTTATATTTAAATCTTCTACTGTCAAATAGCTTCCCCAACATGTCCAACAGTGCATAACCACAAGATTTGAATCATTCCACTGTACATAAGAATTCAAAGTCCACTGAGTATCGTGGTGATCCATAGACAGCCCTATCCAGCAGATACTCCCTCAAGAGTGAAAGGACATTTACTTCTTTAGACTGAGTAACAAGATCCATTCCTTAAATGCCGGAAAAGTGAGAATCTCCCTCTTACAAATACAAGCAACACAAATCTGATTCTTTAATGAACAAACCAGAAATGCTAAGCAAGAGTGCAAAGCCTTGATTTTTCATATCTTCTTCCCAACACAGGCAGACACATAAGCTCTGATACTATTCTAATGACTTTCACCCAGGGGCTGACAATGTATCTTACTGTGCTGCAAATAAACAGCAGAAATAATCCATAGACTGTCAAATCTCTGCTGCAGAACAAACAGGGGTGTGATTGTACTCAGTAAAATAAATTCGCACCCGAGGAAGGAGCAGACCCAGGCAAGTATAAGTGCAAACCCGTCAGGAGCCTCAGGAAGCAGAAATCCAAAGTTGCTCTTATATTAAGGTTGGGTTTCTCAGGGATTACAGATAAAAGCTTTGATCCTTCCCTAGTTCCAGCTTACATCAATTGAAAGCATGAGTAGATTTTTTAAAAGTCAGAAAAAAAATTGTATTTTCCTCATACATAACATTATTATTTGTCTGAGAAAGCAAGTTATTACTCTGCTTCATGCAGACCTTTGAGTAAGTGTTTTATAATAGTCAGGTAGCTTCCTGCATAGCACAGGAACTTAGCTGTGCTTAAATTTAGAACTGTTCAAAAACATCGATAATCTCAGTTTACTGCAAGGAAATCTGTGTTCATGGAAATAAAGCACTCTGATCTGTGAAAACAAACATGATGATTATATTATGTCTTCATCTGTTTCTTTTTAAAATAGTTTTATTTCATTTTATTTTTCATTGACAAATCTTAAGTGTATACATTTATGGTGTGCACAGTGATGTTTTAACATATACTTACAATGCAGAACGGTGAAGTCAGGCTATTAACAAACCCATCACCTCGCACGTGTCAGAGCAGCTGTTATCGAAAACACAGCAAGTGCTGGCGACGAAGGAGAAAGTAGGAGCCCTGCACACTGTGCCGGGGATGGAGATTAGCCTGAAAAACAGCACAGAGGGCCTCAAAAACCAGAGACAGAGCTACATGCACTCTAGAGGCCCCACTTCTCAGTATGGAGCTAAGCAATTTCTTTTTTCTTTATGACACTTTTATTTTTAAAAGTAAAAGAACAAAAACATATTAACAGACACAAAGTAGCAAAGAATAGCACAATCAAAACTGAATTACAGACAAGCTGACAGGGAATTAACAATGGTTGTTGTATTACATATTGATAACTTCGAAGTGTATACTCAGGAAAACAAATATAGACATGCAAAATTGATCAAACAAATACTCATTAACTATTCCTTACAATAAAGTGACCTAAGTCAGTAGTACAACTATGTTAGCTATGCTGCATATACATACATACATAATTATCCCTTCCTTCCTTTTTTATATAATTATTTAATATTTTTTAGGTGTAAAAGAAAAAGAACAACATCAACAAAAAAGAGGAAAGCATTAACAAAGAGACACAAAGTAGCACAATAACAGTATAATCAAAATTGAATTACAGTCAAAGCAACAGGAAAACAACAATAGTTTTTGCACTGCATATTAATAACTTCAAAGTGTATGCTCAGGAAAACACATATAGACATACAAGACTGATCAAAAAACCAGTCATCAACTATTCCTTACCATAAAGTGACATAAGACAATAGTGGAACCATGTTAGCCATCTAGCACATACATACATACATACATACATACATACATACATACATATTTGCCTCTTTCTTCCTTTTCTCCTTTCCCTCATCCCATCTGTTCTTTACTTTTGAACAGATTTCCTTCACGCCTCTTAGTTGATAATCCCACCCTCAGGTTCTTACACCAGTGACACAATACATTGCTTGCACATGTACCTCTGATTTATTTCACTTATGAGTATGGTGTCTAATTGTGACCATTTGACTAGAAAGGCCCCAAACCTGTCCCTCTTTATAGCTGAGTAATATTCCATTATATAAAAATGCCACAGTTGTCTAAAGCAGTCCTCTGTGGATGGACATTTGGGTTGCTTCCACAATTTAGCTATTACAAATTGCGCTGCTATAAACGTTGGTGCACATGTATGACAGTGATATGATGTTTTCAGATATTCTGGGAAAATACCCAGAAGGGGAATAGCTGGTTTGAATGGAACCTCTAGACCTAGTTTGCTGAGAAATCTCCAAACTGATCTCCACAGTGGTTTCACCAGTCTGCAATCCCACCAGCAGTGCAGTAGAGTCCCTATTTCTCCACAGCCTCACCAGCATTTGTTATTGGATGACTCTTTAATACTGGCCAGTCTTACTGGGGTGAGATGAAATCTCGATGTTGTTTTTATTTGCATTTCTCAAATGACTACAGATGTGGAACATTTTCTCACATATTTATTTGCCATTTGTATTTCTTTATCTGAGAAGTGTGTATTCATCTCAGATGCCCATTTCTGGATTGGGTCTTTGAATTTGGATAGGTACATGTTTGTTAATTCTTTGTATGTTCTAGATAGAAGACCTTTGTCTGAGGGACAGCCAGCTAGGATTTTTTCCCAATTTGTGGGTTTTCTTTTTACTTTGCTGGTGATTTCTTTAGATGTGCAAAAACTTTTCAGTAGGATGAGGTCACAGTTATTGATTCTTTGAAGTGTTTCCCTTGCAGTTTCATTTTTGTTCATCAAATCTCTGCCTACTCCTATGTCTTCAAGATTTTTACCTACTTTCTCTTCCAATAGATTTAGAGTTTCTGTTTTAATGTTGAGATTTGCGATCCATTTTGACTTGAGTTTGGTGCATGGTGATAGACTTGGGTCTATTTTCAGTTTTCATCAAGAGACAAGCCAGTTTTTCCAGCACGATTTAGTGAACAGGCCATCTTTTTTCCAGTGAGCGTGGTTGGCCCCTTTGTCAAATATTAGGTGGCTGAGTGTGCTTTTTGTTGTGGCTGCATCTTCCAGTCTGTTCCATTGATCCTCAGGTCTGTTTTTAGCCAGTACCAGGTTGATTTTATTACAGTAGCTCTGTAGTATATTTTCAGATCAGGGACTGTGATTAAACCTGAGTTGTCCTTGTTGCCCAGGATTGCTTTTGCTATTCTGGGTCTCTTCTGGTTCCAGATGAATTTAAGGCATATTTTCTCTAGATCTGTGAGGTATGCTAATGGTAGTTTAAAGGGAATTGCATTGAATCTGTACAACAGTTTTGGTAGTATGGCCATTTTCACAATGTTGGTTCTTCCTAACCATGAGGAGGGGATGTTTTTCCATTTATTGAAATCCTCTTTGATCTCTTTTTTCAGAGTACTGTCACTAAATAAATCTTTTACATTCTTTGTTAGATGGATTCCTAAGTATTTCAGTTTCTTGGATGCTCTTGTAAAAGGTATGGTTTCCTAAAAAAAAAAAAAAAAAGGTATGGTTTCCTCAATTTCTCTCTCAGTCTGTTTGTTGCTCGTGTGTAGGAATGCTATTGATTTTGGGGTGTTGACTTTGTATCCAGCTACTCTGCTGAATTTGTCAATTAATTCCAGGAGTTTTCTTGTGGAGTTTTTGGGGTCCTCCATGTAAAGTATCATGTCATCTGCAAATAGTGATAGTTTAACTTCTTCCTTTCCTATCCTTATTCCTTTCATTTCTCTCTCTTTCTAACTGCTCTGGCTAATGCTTCCAGAACTATGTTGAATAGGAGTGGTGACAATGGACATCCTTGTCTTATTCCTGACTTTAAAGTGAAAGTTTTCCATTTTTGTCTATTTAGTATGATGTTGGCTGTTGGTTTGTCATAGATGGCTTTGATCAGATTGAGGTAGAGGCCATCTATTCCTATTTTTTCTAGGATTTTTAACATGAATGCATGTTGGACTTTATTGAAAGCTTTTTCTGCATCTATTGAGATGATCATGTGGTTTTTGTCTTTGGCTGTACTGATATGATGTATTACATTAATTGATTTGTGAATATTGAACCATCCCTGCATTCCTGGAATAAATCCAACCTGGTCATGGTGTATAACTTTCCTTATGATTCGCTGCATTCTATTTGCTAGTATCTTGTTGAGTATCTTTGCATCTATGTTCTTTAGAGAGATTGGCCTATAGTTCTCTTTCTTGGTTGGGTCCTTCTCTGGTTTTGGTATCAGTATAATACTTTCCTCTAGGGGCTGGGGATATAGCTCAGTGGAATAAGCGCTTGCCTAGCAAGCGCAGGGTCCTGAGTTCAATCCCCAGTACCGCAAAAAAAAAAAAAATACTTGCCTCCAGAAATGAGTTAGGGAGAGTTTCTTCCTTTTCAATTTCATTGAAGAGTTTGAAGAGTGCTGGCATTAAATCTTCTCTGAATGTTTTATAGAATTCTGCTGTGAATCCATCAGGGCCTGGGCTTTTCTTTGTTGGTAAGTTTTTAACGACGTTTTCAATCTCATAATTGATATTGGGTTGTTCAGGATTTTTGAATCTTCCTGATTCAATTTTGGTAATTTGTACATTTCTAGGAATCTGTCCATTTCTTCTAAATTTTCTATCCTATAGGAGTAAAGATTTTTAAAGTAGGTATTAATGATCTTTTGAATTTCTGTGGAATCTCTAGTGACTTCATCCTTTTCATTCCTTATTGCATGAATTTGAGATCTTTCCCTTCTTTTTTTTGATAAGGTTGGCTAGGGGTTTATCAATTTTATTTGTACTTTCAAAAAACCAACTCTTTGATTCACTTACTTTTTTGTAGAGTTTTCTTCATCTCAATTGCATTAATTTCTGCCCTGAGTGTTATAATCTCCTCCCTTCTTTGGGCTTTTGGTTTGCTTTGTTGCTCTTTTTCTAAAAGTTTGAGGTGTAGTATTAGACTATTTATTTGTTCTCTTTCTGTTTTCTTTATATATGAGTTCATTGCTATAAATTTCCCTCTGAGGACTGCTTTCATTGCATCCCACAGATTCCAGTAGGTTGTATTTGCATTTTCATTTGTTTTTAGGTATTTTTTAAATTTCTTCTTTAACTTCTTGTGTGACCCACTGGTTATTCAGGAGGCTGTTGTCCAATTTGCAAGTTTTTATGTGGTTTTTGGAGTTCCCTTTGTCATTAATTTCCAATTTCATTGCACTATGGTCAGACAATATGCATGGGAGAATTTCAGTTCTTTTGCATTTAGGTAGATATGCTCTATGGGCTAGAATGTGGTCAATTTTAGAGAAAGACCCATGTGCAGCTGAGAAGAATGTGTACTCTGATGTTGTCGGGTGGAACACTGTATACATCTACTAAGTCCACCTGTTAACACTTTTCGTTCGCCTGTTATTTCTTTGCTGAGTTTTTGTCCAGTGGACCTGTCTCTTTGTGTCAGAGGGGTGTTTAGGTCCTCTATTACAATAGTGTTAATTATTTAATTTTTCACGTCTGTTAAGATTTGACTTGTAAAGTTTGGTGCTCCATTATTTGGTGCATAAATGTTTAGGATTGTTATCTCTTCCTCTTGCAGTTTTCCCCTAGCTAGTATGTAATGGCCTTCTTTATTTCTTTTGATTGTTTTTAGTTTGAAGTTTACATTGTCTGCAAACATAATACCTACTCCTGCTTTTTTCTGGGAAGCTGTTGCATGAAGAATTATTTTCCATCTTTTAACTTTCAGCCTGTGGATTTCCTTTTGAGTAAAATGTGTTTCTTGTATATAGCATATCGTTGGATTGTGTTTCTTAATCCACTCTGCCAATCTTTTTCTTTTGACAGGTGAATTGAGGCCATTTACATTAATGGCTATAATGGTTATATGTTGGCTTATTCTTGTCATGCTATTTATTTGTTGTTGTTTTCCTACTTTTGCTATCTGTTTACTTGCTTGTTCTGTTTGAGGGTTCCTTTCTATTGTTTTTCTTGAGATTGTCATCACCTTTTTCTCTGTCTAGAATATCTTTTAGTGCTTTTTGCAATGCTGGTTTGGCACTCATGAAGTTCTTCAGTTGTTCTTTGTCGTGGAAATATTTTATTTCTCCATTGAATTTGAAGGATACTTTTGCAGGGTACATCAGTCTGAGTTGGAAGTTGTTTTGTCTCAGAATCTGTAATACCTCGCTTCAAGCTCTTCTTGATTTCATGGTTTCTGTTGAGAAGTTTGCTGTGATTCTGATGGGCTTTCCTTTAGAGGTGATCTGTTTCTTTTCTCTAGCAGCTTTTAATATTGTGTTCTTTTGCTGGATGTCTGGGATCTTGACTATTATAAGTCTGTGTGTGGTTTTCTTTGGGTTATGGCTCGTTGGGTTCTATATGCCTCAATTAACTGTACTTCAGTATCTTTTACTGTGTTTGGGAAATTTTCTGCTATTATTTCAGCAAATACTCTTTTTATATCATTTGTGTTGTCTCCTGCTGTTTCCCTGACTCTTATTGCTCGGATATTATTTCTTTTTGCCTCATCTTGCAGCTGTTGGATTGATTTTTCCTGGGTCCTTGATGACGTTATGAGATCCTTCCCTTCACGCTCACTAGCTGCCATGCTGTCTTCAAGATCTGAAATTCTATCTTCGGCTTCATTTAAGCAGTTTTGCAAGCTTTCAATGGACGTTTTCAATTCCTGGCAATCTCCTTGGGCCTGTTTCATTCATGGTAATTCATTCCTAAATTGCTTTTGTAACGTTTTGATTTGTTTCCTATGTTCTTCTATTCTTTTATCTATTTCTTCTCTATATGTGTGGAGTATTTCTCCCATTATTGTTTTCACTTCCTTTTTTGCCTGAGAGATTATTTCTGCTTTAATCTCTTCTGTGGCCTGATGGAGTTCTTTCTTTACTTTGAATGTGATCATTTCAGAAATTGCAGGTATGGCTTATTTCTGCTTTAATCTCTTCTATGGCCTGATGGAGTTGTTTCTTTACTTCCGATGCAATCGTTTCAGAAATTGCAGGTATGTGGCTTCTTAGTTCTCCTATATCATTGCGTCCAGGACTTGTTCGTGAGTTCTGAGACTGCATTTTGCTCTTCTGTCTTCTCATTTTGGATATCAAATGCAAAATATTGAGCTACAAATTACCCAGGCAGCTAGCCAGGCAAAGGTCCATTGCAAAGGCTGCTTCAATGGCTCCTTCTCTTCGGGAAAATGTCCCTTAAGCTTTCTACCAAGAGTTCCACTCAGAAGGCTGCTCAGATGCTGCTTTGTGGGCTGAACTACTCCCTAGCTACAGATCCAGCTCACAGCGTGCACACGCCTCATCTGCCCAGAGTTCCACACAGGCAGAGGGGCTGCCTAGGTGCTGCTTTGTGGGCCGAGCTCCTCCCCGACCCAGAGATCCATGTCGGAGCATGCACACGCCTCACCTACTCAGAGTTCTGCCGGATGTTTTATTTTAATGGATGCACTTTGAGACCATATTCTTAAGTGAAATAAACTGGAAACTTGTAAACATGCCATTGTCTCACTGGTGTGAGAAGCTGAAAGTATAAATAAGAACCAAATTGTACAAGAGATATGGTGAGATAAGATAAATTGTTCAGAAGGAAAGGGGAACCTGGAGAGAGGGAAGGGCAAAGAAAGAAAGTAAAAGAAAAAAATGAGAAAAGAAAGATGAAATGGAAACAAAGCTTTGTACACAAGGAGAGGAAGAGGGGTTGAAGGGAGGGGATAGGAAGGAGAGGAAAAAAATACAAACCAAGGCATATCATGTACAGGTACAAATTCCCTATGATGAATATGATCATTGTATATTCCTAAATTGTACCAATGAATTTAATTTAATTGAAAAATTAAAAGAAAAAATAGTTTTGTAATGGCATAACAATAGACAAATGTATGTAAAAACACAGTTGAGAGTCTAATAGTAAAACCTTTTATTTAGAATCAATTGATTTTCAACTAATTTGCCAAACAATTTAATGAAATAGTAAATGGTGCTAGGACAACAGGATATCTATTGAGAAAAAAAAAAATTTGTACTACACAAAATTAATTCAAAGTTAACCAGAGGCCTAAATATAATATTATTCTGTATTATTAAAATTAAAAATTGAATTAAATTAATTTAAAATTAAGCAGAGGCCTAAATATAATATTATTATATATTATTGTATAGAACTTCATAAAGCCTAAGATTTGACAAAAATATGTCTTAGATACAGTCTTCAAAGCATGATCCATAAAGGCTTAAGGAACAAGTTAGACTACATAAAAATTCAAAGGATAATCTAGAGATTAAAATAAAGTACTTATGACTCATTTATTCAAATAAAAGAATTGTATCCAGAAGGAATGAGTGATCATCAAAACACACAGTGAGAAATTAAATTTAAAATTTTTGCTGCAGTAAAAGACACATTGCCATTACTCTTCCTCAAAGTATTCAAAATACTCCCCCCCCCCTTTGAACACACTTATGCTACTATTTTTGGCAATGTGCCTTTTATTATAATGGTAAAATTTTTAAAATTCACGAGTATTTTGATTATCTCATATATCCCCTTTTATAAAGAATTCTCACAATATTGAGAACAATATTGCAGGAACTCAAAAGACACCATTTAAAAATGGTCAGTTTTTAATAGATATTTCATCAAGGAAAAGCACTATGGGTAATAAACACATGAAAAGTAGATTAACATCATTTACCATTAAGGAAATGCATTTTAAAACCACAATGAGATGCTATTTCACACTCAATGTCTACAATTAAAAGCACAAATAATAGCAAATATTGACCGAGATGTGGGGGAATAAACCTTCATGTTTTATGTAATGTAATTTGGGAATGTAATTTGACAGAGCCAGTTGGAACACAGTCATTTGTTACACATAAAACATTTACAACACAACTTAAAACAAGTTTACCATACAACCATGGAAATCTACTTAGGTTTCAACCCAAAGAAATGAAAACATGTCTTCAAAAAGACCTATATATGAACATTCATCATCTTCTGCCCATCTTCCATTGCTGGGTCTTTCATTTTTTAATTTTATTTTAAAATTAAAAGAACAAAAATATTAGCAAACAGACACAAGGTAGCACAAGAACAGTACAAAAACTGAATTACAGATAAGGTGGTAGGGGATTAACAATAGTTGTTGTATTACACATCGATAACTTCAAAGTGTATGCTCAGGACAATGCAAATAGATATACAAGATTGATTCAACAACCAATCATTGACTGTTCCTTACATTAAAGTGACATGAGACAATAGTGCAACCATGTTAGCCATCCTGCACATATATACATACCTACATAGCTATCCCTCTCCTCCTTTACTCCTTCCCTTCATCCCCATTGCACTTTACTTTTGAGCAGTTTCCCTTCATACCTCCTAATTTATATTCCCACCTTCAGGTTCTTACACCAATGATACAATACGCTGTTTGCACATGCACATTTGATTTATTTCACTTATGAGTATGGTCTCCAATTCTGACCATTTGCTGGGTCTTTCACAATCTATATTTTTATTTCTTTTTTCTTCACACTTCCATGAGTACATATCACTGGTATAACCATTAATCCTTATGAATCTGTAGATAGCTAACTATACCTTACTACAGCGGAAAACTATTCTACTGTGACTGGAGGTAAAATTCTTCTATAGTGTGGATATTTTTAGTATATCAATTTCTGGTTTGTCTCAGAACTTGTAGTATAACAATAGATTTCACTCCTAAGGTTCAAGGTGATATAGTGTTAATTATTATAATTTCTCATTATCTAATTTATATTTGATGTTATTGTTGTTACTGATCTTGTTACTTTACCCAAGGTGACATAGTTAATGCGATCAATTGGTTTTCTCCTGTGTCAACATCTAGATTGCCTGGGGATCATAAACAAAGAACTGGGGACTGGGCCAAATAGTCTACAAACTTTCCTCCCTAATAAGTGGAAATGGTTGGATCCTGGGACAGACACAAAAGCCATTAACTAACTCTACCTAGAAAACTTCTCTGAAAATTAGTCATTACCTAAAGGGGTCTCTGAGACTAGCAATAAAGTTACCCAAAAAAGTTACTGCACAAAGCAATGTGCAAGCCTCAGCACAGAAAACAAAAAAACAGAAAATGAGAAAACATGGAAGGAAAATGCCCCCCAAAGTTCTCAGCTCCTCTAAAGCAAATACAGTGCACATCAAGGAGAAAGAAATCAAAAGCCACACAGTCAAAATATCTGAAATGGAAGCAGTGGAAATAACAATAAGACACTCAGTGAATTCAAAGCAGATATAATTGCAAAGATCATTTAAGAGTCAACGACCCTAATGCAACAAATGATTAATGAGCCTAGAGAAGACTAATAAAAAAAACTGGAGGAGCCAAAGAAAGATATGCAAGCTATGATTACCTGATACAGAAAACAATTAAAGTCTAAAAATGGACTTAAAATTTCAAGAGATTAAAAACTCTGTTGAAAATATATGCAGCAGAATCAATCAACATAAGGAAAGAGTATATTACCTAGAAGTCTTAGCTGTGGTTATTCTTCAACTGAAGAAAGATACTTTAAAAATAGCAAAGGACCGTAAAAAAATCAATCCAGGAGTTCCTATATAATGCAATGGAGACTAACTTAGGATTAACTGGAATCAATGGAAAAATCAGTAGAAAGCATAAAAGGCATAAAAACCTGTTTACAGCATGAAAAATTAATTTTACTTACAGATCAGTGAGGCATATAGGAACATAAGTAGATCAGAAAAGAATTACCCCAAGCCATATTGTAGTCAAGATTCCAGAAATTTAACACAAGAACAGAATCTTAATACTGTTATAGACAAGGAACAAGAACAGAATCTTAAAGCTGTTATGGAAAAGAAACAAGTCACCTATAAGGAAAACCCATCAGAATTACAGCAGACTTCTCTGCACAAATCATAAAGTCAAGGAAAGGTTGGAGTGAAGCCTAAGTTTCAAACCCTAAAAGAAACAAAACCCCTTGGGTCGGGGATATAGCCCAGTGGCATAGCACCTGCCTGGCAAGCATGAGGTCCTGAGTTCAATTTCTCATTCTCAAAACAAAAATAGAAAAGAAAACAACCCTCAACCCAGATTGATATATGCCACAAAATTATCTTTCAAAATTGATGGAGAAAGAACATATTTCCATGACAAAGAGCACCTAAAGAAATTCATGATCACCAAACCAAAAAATTCTCAAGGATATCCTAGAAAGAAAGAATGAAGATAATGCTTAAAAGCCCAATAGCACGATCAATCGGGCAAGGCAAGCAATCTAATATAAAGGAAAGGAAGGAAACTGAGTGCAGGAAAATAACATAATGGCAAAGGTAAGTATTCAAAGCCTATCATTTATAATCATCAGTTAACCATTCAATAGAATCATTAGCAGAATGGATCAAGAAATAAGGTCTAATGACATGTTGCATATAAGAAACACACTTAATCCCAAATGAAATGCATATATTAAAAGTCAAAGGATAGAAAACAATCTGCCGTCCAATAAGAATCCAAAAAAAAAGCAGGAGTGGCCATTCTAATTTCAGAGAAAGTGAATTTCAAGCCAAGTCTGCTCTGATCAGAAGAGACGAATGAGGTCATTACATACTGATTAACAAATCAATTCACAGGAAGAGATAACAATCATAAATGTATACACACCCAATACTGTGCACTCATCTCCATAAAACAAACATTAATGGATGTGAAAAATCAGAAAAGTACCCATAAAATTGTAATGGCAACCTCAACACCCTATTATCACAGATCAACTAGACCAAAAAATTAACAAAGAAATCCTAGAGTTGAACCAAATCTTTGAACAACTGGGCTTAATAGACATCTATGAAGTATTCCACCCCAAATTAGGAGAATACCATACTTATCAGAAGTACATAGGACTTTCTCCAAGGTAAATGCCCACAGGGCATGCTTAAGCAAATGAAAATGCTAAGAAATGGAAATTGTCCTGAGATAATAGTGCAAAGACACTTGAAATTAATGGCAAAAGATACTATAAAAGTATGCAACTGTATGGAAATTAAATTACACATAATTGAATAATCAATGAGTCACAGGTGAAATTAAAGAACAAATACTACAGTTCATACAAGCAAATGATAATGCCAGTATGACATACTAGAACTTATGGGACACCATGAAATTAGTCCTAATGAAGTATATAGTGGTACTACCCACATCAGAAGAACAGAGTGAGCTCAAAGAAATAAGCTAATGATGAACCTCAATGTTCAAAAAAAAGAACATTTAAGGTCAAATCTAGTATGAAGAAGGAAATAAATTATCAGAGCAGAAACTAATGCAATTGAGACAAAAAAAATCAGTGAATCCAAGAGTTGGTTCTTTGAGTCAATAAAATACACAAATCATTAGCCAACCTAAGCAAAACAAAGAAAGAAAAGACCCAAATTCATGTAAGTGTAAGTGAAAAGGGAAAAATCACAATGAATTCTTCAGAAATCCAGAAGATAATTAGTAATTACTTTGAGACCCTGTACTGTAAAGAAATGGAAAATTTAAAAGAAAATAGAGATTCCTAGATAGATACCAATTGCCAATGCTGAATCAAGAGCATTTTAAAAGCCTGAGTAATTTAGTATCAGTCACTGAAGTTGAAGAAATAATTTTAAAAAGCTATTAAGAAATGAATAGGTCCCAACAGATTGACAACCAAATTCTACAGAAGACTTAATGCCAATACTACACAAACTCTTTAATAAAATTAAAAGAAGAGGAAAACTTCCAAAGTCATTCTTGGAAGCAAACAATACACTGATACCAAAACTATAAAAGGACTTGACCAAAAAAGAGAACTATAGGCCAATTTCTTATTGAATATAGATGAAAAAGTCCTCAATAAGATGTTGGCAAATACAATGCAGCGATCATCAAAAACATTATACACCATGACGAAATAGGATTCATTGCACTGGTGTAGGGATGATTCAACAGATGCAAACCAGTAAATTTAATGTGCCACATTAACAGAATCAAGGAGCAAAATTGCATGATCATGCCAATAGACACAGAAAAAGTATTTGAGAAAATCCAACATTCATTAATAATAGAAACTCTTAAAGATGGAATAAGTGGTTCTTATCTTAATCTAATAAGAGCTACCTAGGAAAACCCAATAGTCAAACGCATACTAACTGGAAAAAGGCTGAAAGCATTCATTCTCAGGAATAAGACAAGGATGCCCACCATCACCATTCTTGTTTAATAGGGTTCTTCAAATATTATCCTGATGATAGAAAGAAATATAAAGAATATGGATGGGAAAAGAAGATGTTAAATTATCATTGTTTGCTGTTGACATGATTTTTTACATAGAAGACCCCAAAAAACTCTAGCAAAAGACTCCTAGAATTAATTAAATTTGGTACCATAACAGGGTACAAAGTCAACACAAAAAATCAATAGCGTTTCTGTACACCAATAACATACTCACTGCAGGAGAAATTAGGGAAAGAACACCATCAGAGCAGCATCAAGAGAAATGAAATTTATAAATTAACCTAACCAAGGCACTGAAAGACCTCTACTATGATGAACTTGACTGTGGCTGTCTTCCCCGCTGAAACATGAACATGGCTGTTTTCCAGAATAGTGGAACAAATTAAGTTCATGAACCAAGGCACCACTTTATAGTGAAAATAGCCATACATCCAAAACTGTTGTACAGATTTAATGCAATCCCAATAAAAAGAACAATAGCATTCCTTGCAAACATAGAAAAAACAATACTAAAATCCATATGGAACCAGAATAGATCTAGAATAGCAAAAACAATTGTCAGCAATAAGGGCAAGGCAGGGGGGAATCACAGTTTTTGATAGTTATACTATAAAGCTACACTGTTATAAACAGCATGGTATGTCAGAAAAGCAGGCTCATGGATTAATGGAACAGAACAGAAGATGCAGAAATAACACCCAGCAGGTTCAGCTACCTTATCTTCAAAAAATGGGCCAAACACCTTTGCTGGAAGAAAGAGAGCCTCTTTAACAGATGGTTAAAGGGTAAGCTGGGAAAGCTAGATTTCCACAAACTAAAAATTGAACCTAGACTCTTATCTCTTACCATACACTAATGTAAAATTAAAATTGATCAAAAATCTAAATAGTGAAACAGAAACTGTCTTCTGGAAGATAGAATAGGTAAAACTCAAAAACGTAGGTGTAGGCAAAGGCTTTATGAGTAAAACCTTGCTTGTATCAGGAATATTACAAAGAATCAACAAATAGGGTCATACAAAATGAAAAACAAAACCTGCACAGCAACAGAAACCACCAACAGAGTGAAGAAACAATCTACAGAACTAGAAAAAAAATTTGCCAGCCACTCCTTCGACAGAAGAATATATAAAGAACACAAAAATATCAGATGTTCCCCCAAATTTAAACAACTAGTTAAAAAACTGGGATTCTGAAATGAATAGACATTTCTCATATGAAAAATTACAAGTGACCAGTAAGTACATAAAAATATGCTCAACATCACTGGTCACTTGATAAATGCAAATTAAAATAGTAAGATTCCATCTCATGCTTAAAAGAATGGCTAGCAACAAGGAATCAAATAGTAAATAATGCTGTGGGGAAAAACGAATCCTTCTCCATTGTTGGCAGGAGTATAATTTGGGACAATCACTATGGAGCTTAATATGGCACACACTTAAACATCTAAAACTAGAGGTCCCATGTGACCCAGTTATTCCCCTTCAAGTATCTACATGTATCCCCGCATTTATAGCAGCACAATTTATAATAACTAAATCTTGGAAACAGTTCATATGCCCAATCAACAGACAAATGGATACAGAAAACATGACACTTGTATACAGTGGGGTACTATTCAGCCATTAAGATAAACTTGAGACATTTTTAGGTAAATAGATGTATCCGGAGACCATAATCTTAAGTGAAATAAACCATACACACACACACACACACACACACACACACACACACACACATACACTTAAGTGTAGCATTATTTCTCGTGTGAGAAATCTACAGTACAAATAAGCAAAATGGAAAATAAATATTAAGAAGCAGGAAGAACTTCTCAAATGGGAAAGAAAACAAGAGGTGGGAGAGGAAGTGCGGGAAGGAAGGGAAAAGTGATTTAAAGGGAGAAGAAAGACGTGAAGGAAAAATGGAACCAGAGCTTTCGTACACGAGGGGGGGAGCAGGGCCGGGTGCGAGGGGAGGGGGAGAATACAAAAAGCATTAGGGCTCCCCCCGTGGGACCCCTTCCGGGGTCCAAGAGTTATTTTCCTTCTCTTTACTTCCCATAAAGTCTCCTATCCTCCAAAAAGAAGCTTGTTATGTGTGTATGCAAATCCCAAACGCTGAATGTGATCATTATGTTGCACGAACAAGTACTAAATAAAGACAGGTTCAAAATGAACCTTAAACATTATCTAGAATATATAAGGAACTCACCAAAATATACAATGAATAATAGACCAAAATAGACATTTCTTAAGTAAATATGGCCAACAGGTACACGAGAAAAATGCTGAAGGTCACTAATCACCAGGGCCACAGTGAAGTATCACCTCGGTTCAGTAAGAAGGGCTGTTAGTCAAAGCACGAAGGGGAGCAAATCCTGGTGAAGATGTGAGGAAAGGGGTACTCACGTGCACTGTAGTAGGCATTTGAATTAGACAGATGCTATGAAAAAAAGTTCTTCAAAAATTAAAAATAAAGGCTAGATGTGTAGTTCATGTGTATACTATTTGCCTAGTATACTCGAGTCCCTGGGATCAACCCCTAGCTTACAAATTGAAATAAAAATCTACTAAGTCATTCATCAAGTCTGCTACTGAGTATATATCTGAAGGAAATGAACCAGTATGTTGAACAGACATTCTCCTATCTTTATTCATCATAGACAAAAAACGGAATGACTGAAGTGTTTAGTTGATACTAATGAATGGGTGAAGAAAATGTACATCTACACAGTGGAATGCTATTCAGCCATAAAAGTGAAATCCTGTAATTTGTGACAACATGGACAGAACTGGAGATCATAACATTAAGTGAAATATATCATGCATAGAAAGATAAGTACTGCATGATCTCACTTATATTGTATGTGGAATCTACAAAAGATGAACTTGTAGAAATTGAATAAAATGGTATTTACCAGACGTTCATGCTTATTAGAGTAGGAACTTATCATAGTTGTATCCAGAGTAGAGGGGGGAAAAGTTGATTAATGGGTACCAAGTTATAGTTCAATAGGCTTACAAAGTTCTGGTGTGCTATCGCACTGTAAGGTCAATATAGACAATATTCACTGAATATCTCAAAAAGTAGAAGAAAAGAACTTGTATGTTTACACTGTAAAGAAATGATAAATATTTGAGGAAATACATTTAGCTTGATTAAAGTATTGTGTAACATGTACATGTATGAAAACAATGCACCTCATTAAATTAAATCACACTAATTAAATTTAAAAGGTTTTGGGGTTAGTTATATAGTAAAAAGAATACTAACAAATATGGAAATAAAATGAAAACAAGGCTGAAATATAAATTAATACATATTTGAGCGGCCTAAATAAAATCAAATTCACTTCTTGCAGATGGATGTATTGAGAAGTGTTTCCTCACTAAATTCATGGTGAAAGTTTCAATTTTAATATTCTTTCTCGAAAGCAATCTGTAAATATCTTTTACCATTAGAAACCCATCCATATTTAAACAAGAAATCTCAATTCTGAGACTTTATTCCAATTAAACAAACATATCAATATCTAAGAATATACACATGGATACATTTAGTACTATTTAAAAAACTAAGAAACCTCAATCTCTTATAGGAATAATGACTGAATAGAGTACTATAAGCCTATCTTCTCATTAAAAACAAACTATTTCATCTTCACACATGTAAGGATTTCCCTAAGATATTGTTGGATAAAAACATAAGATGAAAAAGTAAATAAAAAGCATGCTTACAAACTACTCAAGGCACCATATTACAGTGATACATGCACACCCATGTTTATAGCAGCACAATTTATGATAGCTAAATCTTGGAAGCAGGGTATATGTCCATCAACAGATGAGGAAGGAAAGTGTGGTGTTTACGCACAAGGAGCACTGATTCAACCATAAATAAGGATAAACTTCAATCATTTGTAGGAAAATGGAGTTGGGCGTGGTTGGCACATGACTGTAATTCTATCACTCTGGAAGCTGAGGTAGGAGGATGGCTGCAAGTTCAAGACCAGCCAGGGCTACATAGTGAGCTCAAGGCCACTACCCTTTGGAATGGCTTACAAATAAATGAGTGCCGTGAAGATTTTTCTATTAACATTTTATTGAGATAGGGTTTTGCTCTGTGGTCCATGCTGGACTCGAACCCACCATCAAATGGCCTTAGCCTCCCCAGCATTAGTGTTACAGGCATGAGCTGTCTGTTTTGTTCTTAGGATCTCATTACGTAGTCTGGCCTTGAATTTGTATGCAACCCAGGCTGGCCAGGAACTCAGTAGTTCGCCTGCCTCCGCCATTTGAGTGCTCAGATTACCGTTATCAATCATTGGAAAGGAAGTGTGTGTACTACTTTATTCCCTATCTCTTACCAGTTTTTCAATCTGTATTTCTGAAGTCACTTTAATTCATCTAGTAGTACAAATTTATTGCAAAGAATACAATTGTATTTGGAGTAAACTGTACTTTTGGTTTAAGTTAGGGTCCTGTTGTGCCATTCAGGCTGGCCTTGAATTCACTGGGTTGCCCTGGCTGGTATCAAATTCATAGCAATCTTCCTGCCTCAGCCTCCCAAGTAATGGGATTATAGGTCTGCACCACCACATGTGGCTTGGAGTAAAATGTAAATATTAATCATAATTAGAAATGTCTGTGCTGTCCAGTTGTCAAGGCCTATGCCCATAATCCCAGCATGCTGGGAGGCTGAGGCAGGAGGACCACAAATTCTAGCCCCACTTGGGAAACGTAACACCATTTTTAAGTAAAAAAAGGAGCTGAGGAAAGGCCCTGGGTTCAATCCTCAGTAGTGCCAAGAAAACAAAAAATGAAACAAAATCAAAAACCCCCAAATATTTGTAGGTATCTTTCTAAAAATTAACCCCAATACTGGTAGTTTTTATTTCTTGCACTTTTATCACATTTTAAAAATCTGGTTTCATTGATCAGTGTTTGCTATTTTATTAATTTCTTCATTTATTGATCCCTCACGTGTTTTCTTTTGGCTTTAGTTCCTAAGTTAAATTTTAATACTTCTTTTGCTTTCCTACCTCCTGAAAAGTAAATTTAAAAATCTATAAATTTCCTGTAGCATGAGTTGGCAGAAACCCTCTGATTTAGGGTGTGCATGTGTATATATATATATACACACACACACACACACATATATATATATATATATATATATATATATATTTGTATGTATTTCTTTGCAGTGCTAGGTAGGAACTGAACCTCCGGCTTCATGCATGCTAGGCAAGTACTTGGCCAGTGAGCTACACCCCCGTGCTAATTTTCTTTGTTAATGAATTCTAAATAGCTTGCAATCTTGACTTCCCCTTCAAATGACTTCGGAAGAGTGCTTAAAAGCTTCCAGCTTGGTGGGCCTTCTGTTATTATTTACCTTTATCAGAATACAAAGAGGATGTTTTCTGTATATTTGTATTCTGGTTCCTTCCTGCGTATAAATCACTTTAATAAATATTTGATATTCCATAGGTTTCCCAAAAGAATGTTTTGTATTAATGATGGAACAAAGTATTTGTTATATTTTGGTCACGCCGGGCAAAGGGGGCACGGAGGGTATACAGTTGCAGGCATTTTAGCGTAAGTGCATGGATTCAGGTCTGCACCACCCCAGTCAGGACACAAACGTCATTACTGAAAAAACTCCTGGCATGGACACCTTGGAGCCAGCTTCTCTGGTTTCCTGCTGTCTGGCACTCCGTGGTCTGCTCCCTGTCACTGTAGTTTTATCTTTTTTCAGAATGTCATATAAACTATATAGCAGACAACCTTTAGAGACTGACTTCACCTCAGCATGACTTTGAGATTCATTCAAGGTATTACATGTATTAATACTTTATTTTTTTTTTTTTTTGGTACCGGGAATTGAACTCAGGACCTTGCCCTGCCAGGCAGGCGCTTGTGCCTCTGAGCTACGTCCTCAACTTGGTTTATTCCTTCCTACTGCTGCACACAGCTCCGTCCTGTGAGCACACCGCTTTGCTTATGCCTTCGCCTGCTGCAGGACATGGTGATGACGAGGACAGCTGCTGTAAACACCCTGGACAGACTCTGTGTGAACAGGAATTTCATCCCTGTGGACACCCAGGGGTGGCACTGTGGGGTCATATAGTATGTGTTTAGTATTTAAAGAAACAGCCAAAGTCTCTCAAATGACCCAACCATTTGTATCCTGACCATCTGTGAGCATCCCTGTTGCTTTGCACACCAACCAGCAAGCGGTACTGCATTTACTTTAACCATTCTCGTAAGCGCACGGTGGTAGACTTGGAAGAGATGTGATAAAGGTCTCCTTATATTTGGTTTGTCCATTTTCCCTGTGCTCCTAAATTCTTATTTTGTAATTTTGAAATAAACCTTTCAAATGGCAGATATATTTTAAAAATCTTTGTGCAACACTGAACTTAGCAATTTTTCTTTGTCCTCTGTGGTAGTTTTCACCTAAGGTTCTACTTAGTCTGAAGTTAACAAAGAAGAAAACAAGCGCATCTACTTTTGTTACCATCTGCCAGTATGTTTTTGTCCACCTCTTTATAATGTTTTCTGTCTTCTACATACAGTACATAGTGATAGTTTGTATTTTCACTGAAGCTTTAATGATTCCAGAATTAAACCTATTCAGTGTGTGTGTGTTGTGCTGGGGATGGAATCTAGTCTAAGTTGCCTGGACTGGGCTAGAACTTGTGATCCTTCTGCCTCAGGACCCCAGAATGCTGGGCTTACAAGCGCCTGCCACCACTCCATGCCCCTATTCACACTGTGAGAAAAAGAGTTTGGTCTTTCTACCTTTGGTTTGCTTCACTTTCCTGCCTTTTGGAGGGCTATACAATTCTATTCACCATTCCCTGGTAATCTAGTAGCTATCAAAGTGGTTGACATGTATGTGGTTGTTTGTCTTGGCACATGGCCAGTCTGAACTTCCTTGCTGCTGAACTCAGGCATGGCCATGTGACTTTCTAAAGAAATGGGAGAGGTGATGTATGTAACATCTAGGCAGAAGCTTTAAGGCCTCAGATTGTTATCTTGGACACTACCACCAGCAGTGCTCCCACTAGTGATGTCCAGCCACAAAACTCCTGGATTCGGGGCCACTAGTCACCCAGCCCACGGCATACGGCAGAAGCACAAATAAACCTATGCTGGAAGTCAGTTTGGGTTTGCTCCTGCAGCATTACACAACTTACTCTTACTGGTGTATCTTTAAGTTTAAATGCACTTGAGTGTACTTTTCTATCAACACTAGAAGTGAACATCTCCCTTTGAGTAAGACAGGACCCTGAACATGTTTCACTCCTTATATGCTGCCTGTCTCCACCCATGTTAAACCTAGAATTTATTTGGAGTTTTCTCATCTGCATTAAACCTAGTTAGGCTGTTTGGATTATCAAAACCCCCGAGGATTATGAAGGCCATTGGCAGGAAACCAGACCAGAAAAGTTTTTCTGAAATCTGCTCATCAGTTCCTTTGACTTGAAAACCTTCTTTCACGGGTTCATTGTTCAGTTTGCTCAGTAACTCTGATGGCAAGATTTCTTCCAATCATCTAGCTGCTATGAAATCCAATACCAATCTGGTCTTGTGTTGTCTCACTAATTCACATATACAAGCACTTACTACATTCCAATTACTCTCATTCACCTAGGATTCTCCCCTTTTATGTTACTGGGTTTCTTTAGATTTGATGATTTCTAGCTGTCCATAATTAAAGGGCCTAAAATTCACTTCTGTGATTTCCTCAGCCAAATGAAAATGCTGGTTCACTTTCAGTGAATATGATTCTGATTTCAGCTACTTCTGGTGACTACAGAGGGGAAGGGAGGTCACCGCAGCCAGAGGGTGTGGATGGCTTAACTTTGGTTCCTCCTTGTAGCCATGTGGGACAGTGTCATTTGTCAATTCCCGAGGCCTGCATCAGAGCTCATACTTCAACTACCTGCTTCCTTATCCTGGCCAACTCCAGAATTAGATACTCCAAGGGTAAGAGGAGTCGTTCAGATGTTACACCACTGAACTAACTGGTCCTTCTGTAAACTGCTCTTTATCCTCTAGAGATGCCACACTGTTCCTTTTCTGGTTTTCCAACTATGCCAGTAGATGGTGATTATTTTAGTTTCAATACTTTCTTAGTCACTTGGGTTTCTGGAAAAATAAAGGAATGTGTTAAATCATTCATGTTATATCATAAATTCTAGCATATGGTATATAATCTAAATTGCTTTAACAAATCTTCCATCTATCTTGCTGGCTCTGTTTTACAATTAGGAGATTACCTTGTAAATGTTCACTGGAAATTATCAGATATAGGACTGGATAGATAAGCAAGAGTAACTTTTCACCTCTAGTAATCATGCATGGATTTAAGGCAGGATGATAAGCTTTTGCTATAAGTAGCACACCTGACACTGTTAATAAACAGTCCTGACTGGATACAAATTGCATAGGTTCTGATGCACAAGGTAAAGGTGCCCAGTAATTTCTCACTAAAGGAATAAGCTTATAATCTCAAACCCAAATGAAAGTAGCATATTCCAGTTTAGTGATACTGCTTCAGTATGGTATTAAAAGCCTAATAATCACTTGAAGAGCTAACATTATACATACTAGACAGTAAAAACATCCCTATTTATTAATGAAATAATTTTGAATAAGACAAAATAGGCAAGATTCTAAAACCAATTATATATACAAGGTATGATTAGAAATAATGCTTAAAAATGTATTACAGTAAAAGGCACTAACCCCAATTTCTAACATTCTTATTCCATTGTTCTTGCCTTTTCTGAAGCAGTTTTAAAGTCCTCTTTCCAGAGTGTCTTTCTGTGGCTGTCTTGATGTCCTGAAGGATTCAAAACATGTACTGCAATTTCTGTTAAACATTATGTTATGTCTGCATCCACCCTTTTAACCAGAGCTAGCACTGTGAAATTTCTGGCTCTTTCCCCAAAGTCAACATGACCATGAAAGGTAAACCGTATTGTGAATCAACTCAGGACATTAAAGCAGCCACCAGAGTGCAACTGAAGACACTCATGAAAGAACTTCCAAACGTGCTTCAGAGTGGCAACAGCGAGGGGCTAGATGCGCTCAAAGCAGGGGGAGCATTCTGAGGGAGACTCATGGCAACATCTTTGGCTGTAATAATTTTTTTAAAAAATTTAAACATTCATGATATTTGTTTTTAAAAATCACACTTCATATGTGTATGCCTTTTAAATAAATCTGTGGTCAAAGGAAACTATATGATCTCATTTCACTTCTAACTCTTCTTACCTTTCTCACCCCACCTTCTCAATAAAGCCAGCTGGGAGCCAAATGCCCAAATCCATGGGACACTTACATCCTCTCCAGCATGACACTGTATTCTACTTCTTGTTGAAATACTATTACCCTCTTTGTCAGAGTACCCTATCACATCATCTTCTACAGTCCCATGACTGTGATCTCATTTTTCATAATTTTAACTTCCTCTTATATGCACTGACCTTGACATTTTTCCCTTTCCATGTCTTCATGTCCACATAAAACATCTACCAGTCATCTCAATTCTGTAGGTGCTTTAAAATTCAAGGGGTTCAGCACTAAACTCTTCTCTCCAAAGCAGTTCCCAGGTTTCCAACCTTACTGACATCACCACTCAAATGAAGCCCACTTTCTCCTTTTTTTTCTTTGAGAAAGGGTCTCATTATGTCCAGGCTGGCCTCAGACTTGCAGTGATCCTCCTGCCTCAGCCTCCCAAACGCTGGGATTACAGGTGTGCACCACCACATGTGGCTCATACACTGTCTTTTTACTTCCCATGACTGATTAATAAGTCTTGTTGATTTTTTTCCTGGGAGTCTAACTTATTTCTCCTTTCGTCCAAAACTTACTTCAGGTCCCTTTCTCTCTTGCTACTGATCAATAATTCAGAAGTTACCAAATTGGTGTTTGACCGGAACCAGCGGTTAGGTATTCCTGTCAAGGAAGGATTCTATAAGCAAATACATCTGAGGAGTGGCAAATCCTATCACAAGCTTATCTTTTTTTTTCGTACTGGGAATTGAACTCATGACCTTACACTTGCAAGGCAGGTGCTGTGCCACTGAACTATATCCCTGGCCCCCATAAGCCTGTCTTGAAGATTCAGAAGGAACAGACTACAGCAGCCGAGAAGTCCTACAGTAAAGAAATCAGCTTCATTTTATTTAAGCCAGGGTCTCCTTCACGTCTGTCCACAAAATGCTTATGTGGAGACAGGCGAGGAAGTGGGAGGACTGGGTCCCATTAAGAACCGAGTGCTCCTGAGATGAGTGTGGAAACTAATCTCCCTCTACTGGGGAGCAAACGCAGGCCTCACGCATGCTCAGCAAATTCTCTCCCACTGAGCTGTTGTCCTAGTTCTTTGTACTCTGAGACAGGACCTCACCAATTTGCCTAGGCTGGCCTTGAACTCACCACCCTCCTGTTGGAGCCCCAGAACTAGCTGGGGTTACAGGTATGTGCAACCCGCTCAGTTTCCAAGCTTCTTTCACCTATCTTCCATACTGAGTTAATGATCCAAAATGTAAACCTGACCACATCATTTCACACTATCTCCATTCTCTGAGCAACCAACCAACTCCCTTCGTTATGAGCTGTAAGACCCATGCTCACGCTCCTGGCCTCTTCTTGAACATCACCTGCTGTTGTCTGATGACTTTCAAGTAACTACACTACTTGTTTGTGGCTTTGTGCTTCTGATGTTCAGTAGCCTTCCTTCATCTCCTATCTATCAGCCTCTGGTTAGTTCTTTTAACACTTGGCTTAGGCTTTAAGATGATGTTTTTAGATATAAACATGACTTTCTCAGTCCCACAGTCCTTACTGCCTACACACTGATGAAATTTCCATCCCGCAATAGAGTACAACTACCACACAGTTTAACACGTCGGCTTATCGTCTTCCCCCACCCCTTTGTGAGGACAGGTCCAAGCTTACATCCTGCTCACTGCTTTATTCTCTCTGTAACACTCAACTCGGACTATTGAACTCAAGAGCACTGCAGCAGCCCTTTGATTACCATCAAGCAGGACTGTCTAAAAACAATCTGCCACTCAACTTTTTTCTGAGCCGAAGTCTGCTTGTACCAAAGACTTGACGTGCTTTACCATAATGGGATAACTTAGTACAGATACGTGAATGTACTTTTACTCTGCCTTTAAAAAGTTCTAGTGGGCTGGAGCAGAGGACAGGTGTGCCCTCTAATGGCCCTACCTCAGTGCACGTTTAGTGCTGCCCAACTTTTACACCTTCCTGGAGGAGTCCTCACAGCAGGAGACAGGACTGAATGACCGGAGCACTGCTTCTGGTTCAGATCCCAGCTGTGCTACTTACTCAGCTATCCAACTCTGAGTCATTCACGTTTCCTCAGACTACTCATCTATAAAATGGGCACAGTAGGTTTCCTGAGATGCTTCCAGGCTTGCGGTAACCCGTGAACATAGGTAAGCATGCATGCAGGGACATCTTTGATGCTCCCGTCACAAATTCAGATACAACAATGGGTTCTGGCCAGATGATTTACACTCCTGCATGAAATCAAATGGTAAAACCATTCCATTTATTCTGTCATGCTTTCCTAGTCCCCTCCCGCTGCTCAGTTGGTATTTTCTCCCTCCACATCGTATTAGCTCCAAGAGGATAAAGGCTTTGTTTTCTCTGTTGCTGAAAGCCAAAGCACCGAATAACGATGCACATATGAGATGTTCTGTACATATTCGCTGAATGAATGGTGCAAGGAATCAAAAAGAAAAACACACTAAAAGTCTCATTATAATAAAAAGCATATACAAAGAAACTTTCCTACTTTGACTTCGGCTTATATATTTAAGACACCATATGCCATAATAAAAACATGAGAAAATTTATTAAACTTGGAAGGCAAAAACATAATTTAAAGGTCAGACCTATGTCACACATGATAGAGAATGGATGCTTTCCGGAATTTCAGAGTCAGACCCAAGAGTATCACCTTGGGAATGTTCTGGTGGGTTATTTTTACTTCTATTTGTCTTGGATTGAACAGTCACTATTTTACTTTCTTTCTTTACAGAAGTAAATTTTTTCAAAGACTCACTTTTAACTGGTTCATTAACTAAAGAACTACTGTCCCTCGTTCCTTTGTTTCTCAGGCTGACAGGCGACTCGGAACAGGAGTGTAGGTCGTTTCTGGGCAGTTTCTTAGCAGAGTGCTTTTTGGTATATTCACCTGCCCTGTTCATTTTCTCTGAAGGCGATCTGCTATTTCTAGACAACTCCTCCTCTTCTTTCTGACTTCCAGTTCTAGGAATCTTTTCTGCTGAAGGAGAACATGCTCTAGCAATAAGTCCTTCGAAAGAGTCCTGTTGCTGTTGCTGCTGCTGCTGCTTCTGCTCAGGGCCTGGGGTTTCCGGGTTGTCTCTGGAAGTTCCTATGGTTTCCTGAGTAGCAACTGGGATGTGGAAGGAGTCAAGAGGCAAAGGAATTCTAGCATCACCTGTAAATTTCTCAAACTGGAAGAAAAAAGGAACAAAAATTCAGTCATGAATAATGCTAAACATTATAAGTAAGACTTCAAAACTTTAGTGTTACTCCACGATCTTATCACTAAACAGTGAGTTCATTACTCAGAAGACTTTAGGGTCATTTTTTCCCCCAACAGTATCTTGCCGAGTGATTCTCCATTGAAAAGTTAGCTTTATTCAGAGCCAGATCCACCGCTTTTGTCCTTCTGTATAACTGCTGTCCTTTCCCCCACTAAAAACACCCTACAGCCAAAAAAAAAGTAATGTCTTTCCTACCCTACCTACACAAGTTAGCAGGATCCAACGTGTGTCTCAAAGGGTCAGCTCCCCAGAGCGCTGTGAGGCTGGCGGGTGGGAGGAGGGCTCCGGGAAGCAGAGTGAAGGTGGCAGAGGTGTCTGGGCAGACAAGCTTCCCTCTCCCAAACTGGGAGCCCATCACACACTGCCAGTTAGGTCTGGATTACTTATTTCTAGGAGTTATCTGTATCACTCCTTATACCCTCATTAGCGGTCCTCCATTGTAAGCTGATTGCATACAAATAGAAACCTTGACAAAATACAAATAGGATACATTTACACAATTTTAAATTTGGAATACTTTCTCTAAACTTTCATTTCTTTCTTCACTGAGGATATTCTGATTTAAATTGTCAAAACAGATTTTCTTATTTACAACAACATAATACCATGCCATGGGAACAAGCTTAGTAATTTCAGACTTGGGACGACCTGACACATATTTTTGGCCCTAGGCAGGGAAATGATTTGAGATGGGTCACAGTATTTTCTCTCTGACCAGCTAAACTCCTTTTCTGCTAATCACGCTTGAATGAGGGTTCTCTGCCCACTTACTTGGACATTTTGCACCCGTCCTACAGCGTTCTGCTCTGGGTCTGGTTTCTCTGCTTCAAGTGCCTTCTTTTCTTCTTCAGGTGGGTTACTAACAGTAGAACTCATCTGGGGACGACCTAGTAAATGAAAATCTGACTGATCTATGCCAGCCATTGTGGCAAGCTGTCCAAGTCTGCGCAAGAAGAGCAAAAGGTAGGTGTTATATGTGACCCCAGGAGACCTCACACCCACAAGCACAGAATACATACACGCACGCATACAGGAAATCTCAGAAGCCCCGTCCCAGTCCCAACCATGAGCTGCCCTCTCCCACTCAGTCAGATCTCCTGTGTTTGTGCTGTGGGACCAGATCACTCAGTGTTCCCTGCTCCCCTGAGGAGTATGTTCTATACCGTCCCTCCATTTTTAAACGCACTCTCTAGCTAGTGCACAACATCTCCACCTCCACACATCTCATTTCTTCTGCATTTTCTAATGTGCTTGTTCCTAGCATCAAACTATTCACCTATGAAAATCACTCCATCAACTACTCCAATTCTCTCAGAAAAATCATTCCTGCGTGAGAACCAGCGATGTATTTTAACCTGCAGATTATTAGCTAATGTCTAGGACTTACATAATTCAAACTTATTTAACAACAAAATTAACAAAAGATAAGAAAATTCCTATACATTCCTGAATATTTTCAATTAAAATTAGCTTTAATTAGTTTTTAACAAGAATTATACCTACCAACTATTCTAAGTACAGGTTGCCTTTTTTACAAAGGGCTTATCTACCATGGCAGGTTTGCCAATTTACATTTCTTTTAAAAAATAAATTCTCCATTAAAAAAAATCAGGCATATAACTTAGGTATACTCACATAGCACACATAGCTTATGGAAAATAGGACCATGCCCAAGTTCCCTGCAAGCTATCATTAAAAGCACGACAGGACGAATGCCCTAGAGACAAACTAACCCAGCATCTTTAAGGAGATCCAGGAAAGCATGGAACTTCTGAAAAGAACTCTCAATGCTGCCCAAAACACCTTCATCATCCAGGATCATGTTTGTCACTGACTGTGCATGAAGTGCTTCAGACAAAGAGAAGTTTATATTTCGTAATTGGGCATTTTCATGTTCCAGCTACAAAAGAAGGGTGAAAATGTACGTTATTTTCTCTCATTGTCATCTAAAGAAAACAATGTTTAAGCAACAAAACTAAAACATTTTTTAAAATATGATTAATTTGTAATTAATCTAACTCTACCATTAAAGACAATAACCGTATCACCTAACAATCTAAATTGGTAGACAACTGACAAAATTTCCTGTGTAATACTTTATATCAAAATTTATGGTTTCATTAATGATCTTTCCAAAAGATCACATTTCTAACTGGTTAAATTCAGATCATTTTATGTAAGAAAATTAGCTGCCTAAGGGTCTTCTTAAATTAGAAAATGAAATATAGTCTGATTTGAGCAAAGCGTACTATACTTCTGCAGAATATTAAGGAATTTTTTTTAACAAGGATAAATTTTAATGTGTACATTTGAAAGTCCTAAAGTATCTAATTTATTAACTGTATAACTACCAACATCCCCTCTGCCTTGGCTTCTTACAAATATCTACTACCCTGCCTGCTCCTCCTTCTCGTCATTTGTTCATCGAAAATCACATGTAAGCCCGATGCTAGTGTGCCGCAGGAAGGTCATTTCACTCATGGTGCACCTTTTCGCTTTATACAATCAGGTGCTCAGTATTTACTGACGAGTGTCTTTCAAACAAATGTACATACTGTCAAAAAATTCTTCCTGAACTCTTTGCAATAATAAATTATATTTATTCAGAAGTGTCTAGTTTCCATGCCCATTAGTCTCATTTAGTACTTAGAGCACAGATTTTTACCTTTCATTGCATTTACTGAGTTTGCTAATTCACTGTCAGTAGACAGTCTCATTACCATGGTTTATGTTACTGTATATACAGTAGAGCCTAATAAGTGTATTTCATGAACATAAATAAGGTGCAGTCATAAAAAAGCCTGGTGGAAGGGGGACTACACTTACACTTTTAAAAAACATGCTTCTTGAAATATAATTCAATGCATAAGTAAATACAAAGGTTAACTGTGCAAAAATTTGTAATACAATATATTCTCTTAAAGTTTATGAAGTTATGTGTGTGTAGCTTAAATCAGATCCAAACAAAACAAAATAATTCTAAAAATGTAAGACTTTTATTCACCTCACTGACTCGTTTATCAGCCTTCAGCCTTATTACTCTTTCCTCCTTTAACTGCTTCAGGCACTCCTCCAGTTTTCCCTAGTATTGAAGAAGAGAAAATATTGTAACTAATTCACACGATGACCCCTGAAAGTTTCAGCTACAGATTCTACCATGTATCTAGCAGCAGAGCCAGAAGTAAATTTTTGAGATTATATGTGTACTACTTACAGCATCATACCATGCTAGTGAAATTAATTACCCAAACATATCAAACCAGCACATTATATTCATTTAAATCCTACTCTCCAGAATAGACTTGTGGCAGCTCCTCGTAAAAAGGTGGTAAACAAATATAGTTAGTGCATGAGAAATACAAAATAAGGCTGTGACAGGAAAACAATTACTTGTATGTAGGTCCCCTCACAGAAGGGCTATTAACATGCTTAACAGAAATGCATTTTATTTTTTTCATTTTAAAGAGAATATAAACTCGAATAACACAAAAACAATAAGGAAATACACAAATTATGGGGAAGATAGTAAGGGATTGACAATGAATGCTGTTTAACATAATATCATCTTCATATTTGTTACTCAGTTATCTCAAAAACAATGAAGGAAATACACAATTATAGAGAAGATAGTAGGGAATTAACAATGGTTGTTGTATTAAGGTTATCTTCACATTTCTTAGATATAAATCAGTATAACGCATAAACGATAAAGGAAACAGAATTATAGAGCAGATATTGGGGAATTAAAAATGAATGCTGTATTACAAAATGCCATCTTCACTATTGTTACTCAGTTATACAAATGATGGCATGTTCAATTACTCAGTTTTCTCCACCCTCATCTCCACTGTTTTCCTACCCAATCATATTCGCTCTAACAATAACCGCACTTTTTGCTTTATTCACTCCCTTGGGCTCTCACATGGGGAGGCACATGGCTGCTTAAAATTATACTGCAACAAACACGGGTGCACTCAAATTACCATGGCACTAGGTGTGAAAGCACCTGTCCTCAGACAGTACATATGCAGGGAACCAAATACACTATGGTCATACCTGACTGATAAGCCCTCGAGGCCCTCAAGGGTCTAGTCCAGTCCTCTGGTTCACCTCTGCAGACCGGTGGGCCCCACCTCAATGAGGTGCTCCCAGGGGTCGTCAAGTCTGCAGAGTCAATCCCACAGACCATGGGGCCCCACCCCAACGAGGTGCTCCCAGGCGCCCGACTGAGTTCTCGGTGTCACCCAAGCACTGCCGGGCTCTACCCCAGCTAGGTGCTCCCAGGGATCTGATGCAGTCCACGAGGTTGCCCCCGTAGACCACTGGGTTCCACCCCAGCAAGGCACTCCCACAGGCCTGGTCCAGCTCTCAGGGTCGCTCCCGAGGACCGCTGGGCTCCGCCCCAACGAGGCGTTCCCGAAGGTCAAGTCCTCAGGATCTCCCCCTAGGACTGCTGGGCTCTGCTCCACCCCTACGAGGCACTCCTGCAGGCCTGGCTGAGTCCGTGGGGTTGCCCCTGCAGACCTCTGGGCGCTGACCCAACGAGGCGCTCCCAGGGGCCTGGTCCAAGACCTCAGTATCCCCATGTAGCCTGCAAGGAGCCTCCCGACTTGATTCTCATTTCTAAACCTTCCTGGCACCAGGGGACCCACCTCTCTCCCTCTTGTCATTCTCATGTTGTTATAGTCCAGTGTCTGGGTGGCAATCCTGTGGGAGGATCCTTCTCTGCTGTTTTCCTAGTCGCCTTCCAAGCTGGGCTTTTTCCACTCCAGTTTGGCCCAGTTCTCGGAACTTCACTCTCCTGTTCCCAAGTCAGGAGGCCTCCGTGAGCACGGGCTTCCAAAGCTGAAGCTGTGAGTGAAGGAGTGAGGGAGTGGGCCGAGGGTATGTATGGGGTGGTGACTCCCTCTTTCTCCTCTTCTTCTTCCTCTAACTGCGCCATGGTAGTTGCCAGAGCTGTTTTTCAAGGAGTCCTGTTTGCTCCTTGTGAGGGTTTGAATTCTCATTTTGAACCCTTTGATGTTGGGTATAAGTGGTGTGAAGTCTCCCCCACTCATGCTCACTGAGGTAGTTCAGGGTGTGTACTAAGTTTAGTTATTAATTTTGGGAGACGATTGGAGGAGTTTCTCAGGTCTTAGTGTATTTGTCATCTCTTGATCTCCAGGACTGCTGTTTTTCCTATATCTTGTCTCTACAGGTTGATACAAAGTTCGTATTTGCAAGTGGCATGGAGTCCCTCTCAGTGCTCATATTAATAGCAAACCTCAGCCTTCCAGTATGTCGTTGACCTGGCCACTCTTGCTGACCCGTGGCTATTGCTCCTCTTCCAGGTTGCACACCTAGGATCTTGGAGGGCCAGCATTGGGGGCGGCGGCTGAGGGAGAGGGATCCTGGGCCGGGGGTGGGACCATGGGGCCCGGGGCATCTCTGCACGCCCTGCGCAGCTGAACCACATGGCCCCGCAGGTCCTGTGGCATCCCTCACAGCATCATCACATGGTCTGTGGCTGCTTTACCTGCACCCCGCAGCGGGACCACACCCGGAGGCGACTTCACATACCTGGTGGCTCTGCAAGCCGTGGCCGAGTAGCCTGTTTTTGTTTTTTTGAGACAGGTCTTGCTATGCAGTACAGGCTGGCCTTAAACTCAGTGTAGCCCGGGCTGCCCTCAAACTCACAGCAATTATCATGCCTCACCCTCTCAAGGGTTGCGATTACAGCACCTGGCTTAGAATTTATTTAGTTATTTGTTTATTTCTAATGAACTGACCATTACATTTCTAAAGTTCTGAAATAGCCAACAGACCACAGAGAGATACCACTTTAGGCTCCTGCTTGAAACCAATAGCTTCAGAAAACTGCTGGCCTGGATTCAGGGCCATCAGAACTGCATTTTAAAAAAGGAAATACTTTAAGATGGGCAGGATGGTGCACATCTGTAATCTCAGCACTCAAGAGGCTGAGAAAGAAGACCATGAATTTGAGATAAATCTGGACTATGTATCAAGTTCAAGGCTGGTAGGGATTACATAGATCCTAGCTCAAAAACCACACACACACACACACACACACACACACACACACACACAGCAAACACTTTCAAAGCACTTTATTATATGACAAGCATTATGCTAGTAGTTTTCCAGTTATCACCTAATTTAACCATCAAAACCCCGCGAAAGTATGAAACTGCTCAAAAGGAAAGAACTGGGATGGGGAAAGGACACACACACACACACACACACACACACACACACACAGGATAGCTAAGATCATTGTACTAGTAATTTCTACTGGTTTATTGAAAGGAACAGTTAATGCTAATTGATCATTTTGCATGCCTATAGCTGGCAATCTGAACAATTACTTTGAAGATAACAATATGCAATATAACAATCATTGTTAATTTCCTATTATCTTGTTTTGAAATTCTGTACCATTTTTGGTTCTTTCTCTTTAAAATGAAAATAAATAAAGAGGATATTGCCTAGGAGAAAAAAAAAATGATTTTATTAAGTGTTGTTTTACAGTTGAGAAAACCAAATCAGAGGGGTACATTAATACATCTGAAGTCATATAACTACCTAAGTACTGTACTAGAGCCAGCTTTGACTACAAGAAGTGCACGTGCTGGTCCTGGTCAGAGGTGGCCATTTTCCCCCTCACCAAAGTCAACAAAGCAGGATGCATAAGGGTGAACATACTCATGTCCAGGAATTAAGATTCAAAAACCCTTGCAAGTGGAGAGTCACCCCTGCAGTAGGCGGAATACTAAAGAGGCCTCCAAGACTCCCTCCTGCAGGGACTCCCATCTCCCACTGTTCGGTCACTCAGGCAGCTGTGAAGAGGCGCAGGCAACTGACCTCGGGATAGGGAGAGGACCCCAGATGGGTGCAACCTAAACAAGCAACCTACGCAGAGGGACCGGCCTATTACTACAAGGGATTTAAAGCACAAAGGAATCAGACACAGGGATTCTGCAGGGCTGGCTCTAACGGTCAGGTACAATGTGGTAGCAAGGACTGCAAAGGTGAGGGAGGCCTCTAGGGGCTGAGAGGGTCCCTTGACTGACTGCCGGCAAGGAAATGGAGCCTCAGTCCTAACTGCAGGGGCTGAATTCGTGGACACCGTGGGTAGCACCGTGGGTAGCATGGCAGGGGAGTCTTTCCTAGAGCCTCCAGATGACAGCAGCCTGGGGACAGCCTGGCTTTGGCTTCACAGACTCTGAGCAGATGCCCCCTCACACTATGCCTGGCTTCTGTCTACAGACTGGGGATGAACAAGAAATGGTTCCTATTTCAAAGTACTGAGGGCTATGCAATGAAAATCAATACACCAGTCAACTCCAGGGTTCACGAAAAAAATGACTGCTTTTTAAAATTTGCTACTGTAAATAAAACATATTGTTTGTTCACTGCTGCACCATTTGAGTAACATATAGTATAAATGTGTATTTATGAAAATGATAAGATATATTTTAAAGGCGTTTGAATGCTCACTTAAAAGTTTTAACTTAAAAATTTAGTTTAACCCCGGATATATCTATATCTATAAATACACATAGATAGAGGGCTGGGGATGTAGCTCAGTGACATAAGCACTTGCCTGGCAAGGCTGAGGTCCTGAGTTCAATTCCCGGTACCAAAAAAAAAACAAAAGCGAAACAAAAAACACATATAGACAGATATAGATATATCCATACCAGGAGAAGAAATTAGTACTACTTTCTGGAACGATCTCTAGATTATATCAAATGTTCTGATTCCCCTAAAGAAATCATCACAGATGTGGGCAAGGCTTTACTTATCAATGTGATGTCACAGAACTGTAACTACCTAAACTCTAGAAATAACCTAAAAGCTTCATACTGTGACTGGTTTAAGTGAAACACCACAACCATACAAAGAAATGTCCCATGAAGCCACCAAAAAGTGATATAAGGGGCGCAACCGAAGTACTGACGGGCTTCGGGGGTTGTATTCTGTACTCCGGAAATTTTTCTCTGCGTTTTTCTTGGAAGATGGCCCATAAGCTCAATCCAATTCCCTGCATTAAAGGAGTATTCAATAACATGGCAAAACAGTTCAATAATTTAAGAAAAAGAGCTGATTTTATAAAATATAAAATATCCAGTTATGTATAAATGTAGTGATTTTCCTCTCAATTATGTTTGTTACTTTTCAAAACTTTCCTCAATGAACATGTACCTGAAAATGAGTAAATGTCCTAATAATTTAAAAATTTTCACGGGATACTGGGATTTGAACCCAGTGCCTTCACACAGCGATAGCCCCACCTCTTTAAATTTTGAGCAAGATCTTGCTAAGTTGCCAAGGGTGGACTAGAACTTGAATCCTCCTGCTACAGTCTTTCAAGAGTACTGCAATTACAGGAATGAGCTACCACGCCCAGCTTTCAAATTCTTTAATGTTAAGGCCCATCAAGTTTTTATGATAACAAGAAATTGCAAAGTTATCATTCATGTAACGGTATTAATCTTTAAAACTGGTATCACAGAAATTTTCAACAATGATGAAAACAAAACCGCCCAGGGACCCAGCTCAGCGGCACAGTGCCTGCCTCGCCAACTCAAGGTTGTGAGTTTGACTGAGTATGAAAAAACAAAAAGCCTTAGCACAACTAGAGAAAAACTAAATTCCATTCTTGACTGGTTCTAAACAAGACACCAAAGTTAAATTACATGAAACAATTTCTCCCTCTAGTGGAGAGAGTTAGAATATAACAATACATTTTTATGAAAAAGTCCTTCTTTCTCCAGTACTCTTTTAAAATCTACAGAGTAATTCATGGTCCTTAGAGGAAGTAAGTAAATACAGAAACAAACAATTATGAAGTAATTTGCTCCTCACTCCCTTCTATACATTGCCAAGGTGCTTGCATTTGCCCTAGAAGAGAGCAGCCATCATTTTATCAGTTTAGGTGCATTTATTGAACTGGTCGTTTCTCCTATCACTGGGTTTCTGTAACACTGACAGTAAAGTGGCTACCAACATTCCACGGGGTGGGCTTGCTGACTTACTCATTCCTTTATATCTAAACATTCAGATTGTTTCCAACTTTTTGATATTGCAAGATAAAAGTCACTTTTACACAACAGGATCCCCTCCTAGATGTGCACAAGAAGTTTCTTGGAATAAACTAAGAAAAAAAGAAATTTTAGGGCAAAGCAAATGAACACTTCTAAGGCTCTAAGACACCTACATCCAAGCTGTTCTCCAAAGGTTTTCCAAGATTTTCATACTGCTGTCAGCAATGGGGCGAGCACCTCCACCATCACTGCTGGCTTCCTGGCCCAGTACAGGCAGGAGGGGAAGAGCAGAGTGTATCTGGTTAAGCATTTGTCCTTACACCTTCTGTGCCTACCACAAAGCAGACAGGCAACAAATAACTGAAGCTGGGTGTGGTCCTACACATTTACAATCCCAGCACTTAGAAGCTGAGGCAGGAGAATCGCTGTGATCCTGAGGACAGCCTAGACTACACGAGTGCAGGGACAGCCTAAACTACACGGTGAGACTCTGTCTCAAAAACAAAACAAGTAAGAAACTTTCTGCCAATACAAGATGTGTTTTTCTCTAATTGAATCGATGGAAGCTTGCACTCTTCCTTGAAACTACATTTCTCTGCTTACTAATATAACCTAATTTTTCTAGACTGTTATGTTTTAAAATCTCATTCTCTATAGAGCCAACTCCTCCCCCTCTATTAGCTGTAAACCTCGAGGAAGTGGAATAACTCTAAGCCTTCATTTCTTCCTTTAAAAGGGGAGACAAATTCACACACAGGGTTCTTCTGATGATGAAATGAATTTAACATTCACATCATGTTCAATGCAAAGTGAATGAACACACGAATGTAATTAGTAGAGAAGGACTTATAATCAAAGCTATCTCTTCCTAGCTTACATATTCAGCCCCCTAGTGGCAATCCTTTCTCTCAAGCCAGGTTTTTCACTGCAAAACATGATGCACATGGTGAAAAGTACACAGAGCAAAACTGAGGAACATTCCTGTAACCACCACCCAAACGTACAAGTACACCCTCCGGCATCTCTGAAATCTCCCACATCCTCTCCCCATTACCAGCTCCTCTTCCCCCCAGGCAGACGCCGTCTTCACTTTTTGATGATCGTTTCCTTTATCCGCATGCACTCTCAAGTTTGGTTTTGTCTATTAATTTTATGAAAAGGGAATCATAATACATGCAGTCTTTTGTATCAGCTTCTTGTACTATATTAATTCATTGCTAAATATCACTGCTGCCACTAACTCTAATTCATTCAGTTTCATTGCTTTTTATTTATTTACTTATTTATTTATTTTTCATTGCTTTTTATTTAGCTCTGTTTCCTTGCTCTACATAGTCAGTTTAATGGGCATTTGAGTGGCTTTCAGGTCAGGCCGTTACAAATAATCTATACTTTTGTCTGTATCCATCTCTACATCTTGCTGAACAGTTTTCCCAGTGCATATGTGCTGGGGTGATGTGATGGATCACTGGGCAGTCATACATCTTTAGCTGGTACACAATGCTGAAGCTTTTCCAAAGTAGTTGTGCTGACTTACACTCCATATAAAGATGGTGTGAGATTCCTATTGCACATCAGCCAACAGACTTTTTTTGCCAACCTGATAGTACAGTGGCATTTCTCATTTATTTTCATTAATTTTTCTCTAATTACCCACACACTTAGTACTTTTCCGTGTTTATTGGCTACTTGGATTTCTTTTTTGTATGTGAGATCTACTACAAAGTTTGTGCGTGCGTTTGTGGCACCGGTGACTGAATGTGGGATCTGGCACATGCTACGTAAGCACTCTACCACTGACTGAGCTATAGCCCCAGCTGCTTGCATTTTCTTTTTGAGGCAGGTCTTGCTAAGTAGCCAAGACTGGCCTTGAACTTGTAATTCTCCTGCCAAGGCCTCCCAAGTAGCAGCGATTATAGGCATACACCACCATATCCTGCTTCTCATTTACCTTTTATACTGCCAAAATTATATGTACATGGTGGGGGATGGTGGTTTACACCTGTAATCCCAGCACTCGGGAGGCTGGGCAGGATGCAAAGTTCAGGGCCAGTCCTGCCTATATCTCATTTATCTCAACATCAAAAAAGGCGTTCTGTTCTGTGTGCAGAGTCAAGTTCTCTGGTTGTTTATTTTGTTTTGCTTTCATGACCTGGGATTGAATCCAAGACCTTTGCACTGAGCTATATACAGCCTCAGCCCTTTTTTAAGAGAGGATCTTGGTAAACTGTCCAAGCTGGGATTGAACCTGTGGTCCTCCTGCCTCTGCCTCGCCATGCTTACATGTACCACCACAGCTGGCTAGTTCTCCTGCTTTGTGAGAGACATTATAAAACAGTGTTTAAAAGAACATGACAGCTTCAGCTCAAATCCTTGATCGGACTAAACTAGGTATAGTTTGGGCAAGCTCCTTTTCTACCTTAGCTTCCTTTTCTGAAAAGCAGGAATCAAAAGTAGGAATATTAGCACCTACTGCATAAAGTTACTCTGAGAATTAGGCAAAAAAATACCTAGTGTCAAATAAAAGTCCAAACAAGTTAATGATTATGTTATATGCAGGTTAGCAATAAGATTTGCCAACCAAAACATTATTTCCATTGTTGTGATTAAATAAATATAGCAGTGATGTCTCTGTATGTACAGATCATACCTCTTCCTATAGCTTTTGCAGGACGCAGGCCAACCACATACCCCAACTTGTCCCATTTGTTACCCCTTGGCCTCATGTTAGTGTTATAGCACCTCCTTACACTATTAAAAGGTGTTCTGGTTCATACAGCTTAGATCGATGGTCACTCATCACTGTGCCACTGAAAAGGGGACATTCCTGCTGCCAAGTTCAAGTGAATTCTTCTCCATCACACACCATCAGCAGCTTAAAACTCCCCCATGGTTTTGACTGCTTTACGTTTATGGCCAAAGAGCGTTCCTCCTCCCTGGAATTGGATTCCCTTCCTCCCTCCTTCCCTCCCAACCTTCCCCTTCTTTTCTGACAGTCCCTAATGCCTACTAACATGCTTCATCATACTCTCAGTGGAAACCTCTCACATCTAGACTGGCTTATCTTCCTCATTGGTTTATTCTATCATTTTGCTACACTGTATCTGCAGATAGAAAAGGCACAGCATAGGGAGTAAACATCCAAGTTTGTTCATGTGGAAGTATATACTATTCAGCCTCGACTTAGGACTGACAGTTTTTTCCACACACAACTCCACATGAGAAATGATCTGCCTCAAAAGCTCGTGTATCACCTTTTCAGTGCCTTCTAGGATCCACAGGAGCGGACGAGAAGTATGACACAGCATGGTTTTTATTCCTTCTTAGAAAATGGAACAGTATTTTCTTGCTGAGATTTATCTTAAGTCTCAGTATCTTGAAATTTTACAACGAAGAGACCTAGTTATGTGGGTCCATTTTCATTCATCTTGTTCAACACATGGACAGCCCAGTTCTTTTCAACTTGAAGCTTGCTTACTCTTAGCAAGGGAAATTTTCTTTTCACTTTTTGGTAATTTCCTAACCTCCACTTTTTCCCCTATCACCTCTGACATTTCTAATACAGGTCAAGCATCCCTAATGTAAAATCTGAAATCGGAAATGCTCCAAACTCTGAAACTTTTTGGTGCCAATATGATGACACAGCGGGAGGTGGCAGTCAGCACAAAGGAGGCCCTGCAAGGTGGTGCAGCCTGCCCTCAGCTATGTGTCTAAGGCCTGTGTGAGACATAAATCCATTTCACGTTTGACTTACACCTCATCCCTAAGATGTTGCATTAATGCGTGTGTGTATACATATACACACATGTATGTGCAAATGTATAATTAAATATTTACATATATATGTTTAAGATTAGAAAAAATCTGGAAAGACTTCTGGTCCCAAGCATTTTGTATAAAGGATACTTGTGGGAATAGGCCTATAGGCTGTGGTCCCTATAAAATGCACAAAAAAGACAAGACCTCCCAGAATGGTGTTTTCTTTATTATAAATTATCAGCTCCTCATTAAAGTTGAAATCAAAGAAAACCCATATTTTTAAGGTTAGAAATTTGCTATAAAAATAACTTTTTTCTTCTCCATCCATAAAAGAAGGAATTGACATTTGATGTTAAGTTTATTAAGTAAAATAGTGTAGCTTCTCAAGTCTATTTTTATTTTTTAGAAAGAGAATACCAACATGAAAATCTTTTCTTCGACTTTAATTTTATCAAAAACAAAGTTATTTTCCTCTTACACAATAAGAAAGGTTGCTAGAACCATCAGTTTCCTAGCCTACAAATAAGAAAACTGAATTAGTTGAACACATCAGAGTAATTTCCTTGAGTCTGTTTCATGGTCATTAAAGTTCTTCTAATATTCTCTAACTCTATGGAAAGAAAACCACCTTATTGTGCCATTTTGATTTTTTTTTTTTCTGGTACCGGGGATCGAACTCTGGACCTTGCGCTTGTCAGGCAGGCGCTTATTCCACTGAGCTATCCCCAGCCCCCATTTTGATTTTTATTTCGTAGAGTTCACACATCCTTCTCTCGTCTTGTTTTAAGACAGCACCATTTAAGGGGACAGGAGTCAGGAAGGGCAGTCAGAATCCCCACAAGCCACCAGGGCCCTCGCTCAGTAATGCCCCCACCAGGTGCCAACTGTGGTCTGAAATAATCTTCCCGATGTCTTGAAAGCAACAGTTTCATACCTGTAATGCTTCGTGTTCTACACTGGTTTTCTCTGGCATTTCATGAACACTTTCTGAAGAGTCATCTATCTCTTCAAATTCGGAGGATGACGGACTCTCTACTGTCACAGTGACAGGAAAATCTGATGGCTAAAACAGACGGGATTATGTAAGCAGTAATATAAGCCAAGCATCAAACATTGCAGGACATCTAAGCGAAGTGTTCCTTCTGAAATAACAGGTCATGATGTGCCTTTTACTAATGCTTGGACTAAAACAACAGAGCAGACCACTTACTCCTGCTTTGTTACTGTACAGAATTCTGGTGCACACAGTCATGGCTGCTATTTGGAACAGTCTATTAGTTTATTAAATTTATCTCATATAAATCAAACGAGGAGCCAGGATAAACATTTTTTCCTCAAGTACATTTTATAATTCATAAGAGAAATCTATTCTTCACTATAAAACACAAAAAATCTGAAAGTATGATTTTTATGAGGAAAATCCATTGGTAGTGGACTGATAAAAAATTATAAGAATAAACCAGGTATGATGGTGCATACCTGTAATCCCAGCACTCAGGAAAGCTCAAGGAGGATGGCAAGTCTGAGCCCAGCCAGGGCCAATTTAGTGACTTAAGAGAGGGTCATCTAAAAATTTTTTTAAAAGGGCTGAGCACGAAGCTCAGTATGAAGGCTCAGGATTCAATCCCCAGTACCCCAGGCAAGAAAAAGTAAACTGAATTAGAATAGTATTTTTTAACGTGACATTAACACATGTGCTTCTGTATTAACATTTATTATTATTATTATTATTTATTATTATGTCTAGTGAGACAGGGTTTCACTACAATTCAGGCAGGCCCTGAATTTGCTTTGTAGTTGACCTTGAACTCAAAGTGATCCTCCTGCTTCAGCCTCCCAAGTTCTGGGATTATAGGTGTGCACCAGCATGCCTGGCTAGATTGCTATTTTAATAAATCCTGTATGCACACACAACAAAACTGACATATCAACAATTTTATCTTATCCTTGTCTATGAGCCAAAACTATAGCACTGATAATATAATTTTGTTAAGTTTCCCTGCTGTTCAGTATGAGGTTTCTCATCATTTAAAAATTGACCTGGTGACAATCTCATAAAAAACCAATCTATAAATTAAAAGAAAAAGTACTGGGTTTCCGTAACTGTGAAGAGAACATGTCACTGGTATGATTTCCACCACAAGCAGGAAACCCTGCAGTGTGTGAAAACCCCGAGGACGGCACATGCACCCGACTGGCACGGTGGAGCAGCAGCCTCACCGGGAGCTCCTCGCTCAGTCCTGGCAGTGCTGCCGGTACAAGGACCTGAGCCTCCTGGGAGGGCTGGGGAGGAGCCCTGGCGGTGCCAGGATGAGCCTGTCCAAGCCTGGGGGCTGAGGACGGGTAGAAAGGCTCGGAGAAAACGGGAAAACAGAGGCTTGGCCATTTGCTACTTTGTTCTGGCTCTAGAATCTGGAATTTACATATGCATATGAATCCCAAAAACATCACTGCTGAAAATTTAAGGAACTCTCTGAGTGGGATGCAGATGCAGCCCTGAGCCAGGTCAGAAATGGTGTCAAATTCATTTCCCTGAGCAACAGCTGATGAGTGGACTACAAAATGTTTCCTTGTGTATAGGCGAAAGGATGAGGCCTCCAAGGCCATATCCACGTATCTACACCCTGGCATTGGGAGAGCACCCTGCAAAGTGTTAGACGGGGTTACTTCGGGGGCAGGGGACAATGCTTTCTGTAAGACTCTAATAGCTTAAAAAGCACAGAATGCCAGGTATAGTGGAGCGCATCTGTAATTCCAGCGTTTGGGAGGCTGAGACAAGAGGATCACTGTGAGTCACGGCCGGCCTGGGCGACCTAGTGAGCTCAAGGCCAGCCAGAATACAGCAAGACTTTGTCTCAAAAAACTGTGACTAGATAGACAGATAAACAAATAGCACAGAAAATGGCTCTCCATCTTTTCGGTTCCAACCTTCTACATGTTGTAAGTATGATAAATACATACCTGCAGCTGATTAGGTATATCTCGAGTTCTGATTAATGGAAAACCCCTAAAAAGATATCAACAAATTCAGTCATATTTCAATGTAAACAGACCACCAATTAACACTTCTTAGTATTATGTACACTATCCATATAGAACTGTGTAAAGAAGTAACCTCAAAATAAGAATCCAGAAGGCTGTTATGGCAAAAACTGAATGGACTTTAGCAGAATGTTCTGTGGTAACTCTTTGAGATACACGCAGCTCCTGGGTACAGCATGACTGTGATTTTGAGTCTAACTTCTTTAGCTAGATATACTAATCATTTTCTATTATAATTCCTGTGATTATGACAGATCACAGATGAATGTGCCCTAAGGAAAACATATGAAACCAAAAACTGCAAAACTAGGTTATGTAATAATAACTTACATTTACTATTTGTGAAAAATAAGTCAGTTGCCTAATGCAGATTATGAGCAGCAATTTAACAGATACTTTGCATAGTACCTCTCTCCAGTCCTATTTAAAATCAATTCTGCTTTCTTAAGCAACTCTTAACCCTCCATTTCTTGAATAACCCCAAATCAGTCATTAAAAAAAGGCTAAAAATAATAAAACGACAATTTTAAAAAAACTTCTTTAATAAAAATTACCTTGTACAACTATACTATGGGTAATGAGTCAAAACTAGTCTAGTTTGATTCACTAAGTAAGATTTACTACAACGAGAATTAGGCAAGCTGACTTAGTAAGTTTCATTGGAACTTCTTACCCTTCTCACACTGAGCTGCCTCCCATGTCCATATAATGTCCTTGTCCTCATCCCTGCACACGCACACTTCCACTTCCATCAGCTCAGCTACACAGGTCCCACTCAATCGTGCTCACCTGCACACCTGAACAGGATTTCAAGTCTCCTGTTGACTTGCAGAGTTACAACTTCTGTGACACTAACGAGGTCATTCAAACTCCTAATTATTATTTCTTTTTTCTTGCCTTAAAGGATTATTTAGGCAGAAGCCTTGAGTCTTTCATATAGAAACAACCAGAGAATTTCTGTAGAACTCAACTTCCAAAATAAAGAGCTGTAGATGACTAAAAGGAAATGGAAGTGCCCTACCTGCTTCTCTTAGCACGTTCTGCAGTGCGCCAGGGCAAGAAACCAGACGCCCCCGGAGGGAGAGGCTCAGGAGCGTAGCCTTCTTTACCAAGGGTGTGCTTTCTCACGCTACTTGCAGGTTTCTTGCTGGCTACTCCTATGTTGGAGAAAGGGTTATGAAGAAAAAATCAAGATACACTAGAGGCCTACAGATTATCACATGCATACTCTAACACAAATGACAGTGAAATTAGGTTACTACACCAGGATCCATTTGTAAACCAGTCCGCAATTTTTTTTTTTTTTTGTCTTTGAGACAGGGTCTCACTGTGTAGTTCAGGCTGGCTTTGAGCTCACTTTTGTAGCCTAGGCTGGTCTCGAACTTGTAATGCTTCTCCTACCTCAGCCTCACGAGGGCTGGGATTACAGGTGTGCGCTACCATGTCCTACTCAGCAATGTTTTAAAAAGGTAAGTTTCTACAATAACAAGTTATTGTTTTAACTGAAATGTAGATTGTATCACAGGTGCACGACATGCAAAAATAAAAACATATATTTCAATGAAGGAGAGGTCATGTATCATGCACAGAAATACTCAGTTTACTGAATCTCAGAATATCGCTGGCATTTCTGAACCTCCAAGACAGATCAACATAAATACACCTGCTAACAGACCTTCTGAGTAAGATCAAACGCTCAACTGAACAGTAACTTTATTGTGTAAAAACTATTAAAATAATGAAAGTGGCTACATTGTAGGTAAGTCAATGTCACCCTCTAAGCCTGCTGACCTTTGGTGTTCAATTGACTTTATAAAAAAATACAAAAAGAAACAAGTAAAACCTACTGGTAAAAGAAGCGATTTACAAGAGAAACCCTATGTTTTTTAACAGTAAAGAGTCAAGTATTTTTATGTGAAATATTTTCAAATCATATATCAGTATCTGTCTTCAATATACTGAAAACAAAGAATATAGGTTTAATTAAGTGGTTATGTTTATCCTTTCAATTTATTTTACTATACAGAATTAGGATGGTATCTAAAATGAAGTATAACGTGGTGACAACAAACACATGTTCCTATGGTATTTCTCTGGATATATTTACATGCCTCTGAAAATATGTAACACCTCTGTTCATCTTGCGCTATTCCACTTTTGTTTTTTAATTTAACAATGTTCGTATGAAAAATATTTGAGGGTACATATGTTTAGAAAATAATGCAAACACTTTTAATTGAAACAAAAAGAATTCAGCTTATTAAGAGATGAAAACAAATCTAATGAAAGTTATCTTCTTCCTGCACACACAGCTACAATATGAACATGACATAATTCACATAAAAAATCCAAACCCTGTTCTCACTGAAATCAGTATACAGCCAATATACTGATTTGGCTTACCTCTGTGTCTCCAAATAACTGATGCAAAGCCAAAAATAAAAAGTTCAAGAATTATTCTTATTACTCTTAAAATTAAAATTATCAATTTTAAAAGTTTTAATTTTAAAAATTATTCTGAAAAATTATTCTTAAAATTGATCAGTGAGCTTGCAAACTTCAGTTGCATTTCCATTTTCTTTACACATCAGCTACCAAAATTACAGAATTCTAATGTTTTAAATAGATACATTTTTGGGGCTGGGGATATAGCTCAGTGGAATAAGCACCTGCCTAGCAAGCGCAGGGTCCTGAGTTCGATCCCCAGTACCGCCAAAAGAATAAATAAAGAAAGAAAGAAAGAAAGAAAGAAAGAAAGAAAGAAAGAAAGAAAGAGATACATTTTTGCTATTTCTAGTATCATATCAAAATATCAACTGAAATGAAATGCCTTTAAAGCCTAGCACATGACATGAACTTTAGTAAGAGTGACAAATTTCAATTTGTGTGTATTATGTCATCACCTAGTAAAATATCACTGTTCTGAAATAAAAATTGGTAGACACAGCCTATACCTTCTTCAATTTAATCAGCATCCAATTACTATTTAATAACTTGACACTTATTTACTACAAAAATGTCAGTTACTAGTGAACCACAAGCACATACTTTTTAATTAAAAGCAAGAAAGTATATTTATGAAGAAGTTTTTAGAAAGAGTTAAAATAGATATATATATATATATATATATTTTTTTTTTTTTTTTTTTTTTTTTTTTTTTTGGGTGTGTGTGTGGTACCAGGGATTGAACTCAGGACCTTGCTATTCCACTGAGCTGTATTCCCCAGCCCTTAAAAAATAATTTAATATTTACCTTTTTCCCAATTTTTCCCTAGTTCAAAATATTGATCCAGCAACCAAAGAACCCATGTGACTACATTAAAAAACAAAACTATGGATCACATAACATTTTAATTCAATAGGAAGTAAAAAAAGAGAATTATATTTAAGCTATGTGTGACTTATTTTTAGACCACATGAAAAGAAACAAAAATTAAGTATTATCTGACAGGACAGTGAAACTGAAGGTGGCTTCTATGTTTACTTCCAACATTACATCAATACCTTTATAAAACCTAAATAAAAATTGTCAATGTATTTTTGACAAGTTGCAATAAAATACACACAACATAAAAACTTCTCTGTTAACCATTTTTAAGTGTTATTAAGTCAGTGCTATTAAGTCAAATAACTTTTTAAAGTTCAGGTAGCATCCAAATAAAAGACTGTCATTAATTGTTCAGTGATCTTAATGTATATCTGGTATATAACAAAAGTCATAAACCTTTTCCTGAAAAGTTGACAGAGTATAAAAATTTTAAAAATTATTTTGTGTCATCTAGTCTTTGTGGCTTTACTCTTTCAAAAGTCAAAGTTGTTACACAAAGACGTCACTTTCATACTAGATTTGGATTATCCTACTGTCATCCACTCTTACCCCAAGAAGAGGTTATTTGGGATAAACATAATGTGTTCTAATGAGTAAAGACTAGGAACCCTTTAGAAACAATATAAAAATTACTAAATTACACCAAACAGTTGGAGAATTTGAAATTTATATTACTAGTTGTTAAAGAATTTTATAAAAAAGAGTTTTCCCCCAACATTCTTTGTCACAAAACTATACATTTTTGAACTGTAGATTAATTATTATTTGGAAGATTAGACACGTTATAACAAATATTTAGAAATCTTTCTAAAATGTTCCATCTAGGGTCAATAAACTTGTCTGCAGCATTGTTTTGTAAGAATGATACGTATTTTAAGTATTTTTCCACCACTGAAAGGGCAAGGTGTTATCTTATCCAATAACTCTGGGTAAGAATTTGCAAGGAAGGAAAAAGAAACAAGGGGGAAAAAATGGAACTGAAAAGAAATTCTGTTTTCTGTAACTTTAGGAAAGGATTGTTCTTCATTTAACTATGGATGTGGCCCAGTGGTAGAGCACTTGCCTAGCATCCCTGAGGTCCTGTGTTGACCTCTACCACCAGGGAGGGGTTAAAATTGGTCAAAAACACAGCTAAAACTAGGACCAAAGGCCACCTCAAATTTCAAAGGCAAAAGCATGAGAGGTAATCACCAACCAGGAAATATTCAAAATGATGAGCATTTTGTTAAAAGATGGTTAATTTTAAAAATGCAGTATCAGGATTCATTCCCCAATGATTTATTTACTATTTCTACATTGTCATAAGCTGTATCGGAACAACTGTGTCCTACAATATGCATGCAGTAACACGGGTTGTTAGTGCCCATGAGAAAAGATGTTAACACATTGGAATCCATGACAGGTATACATTTCAGTAGCATTAAAAAGTCAAGTGAGAGAGTGTTACCAATTCTAATAGTAGCTTTTCCTTTTCGACTACTTCCTAGAATTATAGTTCTCTTTTTCTGTTTAGCAGTTTTAGATGATTCCTTTAAAGATGGAGAAGTTATCCACTGGTACTAGAAGAGAGATACAGGTAATATGTGAGAGTTTGAACTTAACTGGAAATATTAAGATATTATAAAAGCTTTGCAACTTGCTTTTCTGGGACCCCAATTTAAAGAAAAAAAGAATCACACAATACTTTTAAAAGTAGAAAAGCAATCTCATTTAACTGAAAATTCAAGATGGCAGAAAAATGCCTTGACAATTTTATTAGAAACAGAAAAATCAATAAGGATAAATTCTAATAAAATAATTGTATCATTAACAGATCATGAGATTGATGTAAATTTATTGAGGTAAACAGGTGTATAGTACGCTCTATAAAGAGGATTACAAAGCAGCAAATATGGCATTGCCAATTTTTTACTTTCAGAAGTGCATTAATGTATAGAGCTATCAAGAAATCATCTAGGCTGGGTATGGTGGTGCACATCTGTAATCCCACCACTCAGGAAGCTGAGGCAGAAGGATCACTGTCAATTCAAGGCCAAGCTGGGTTACGTCGTGAGTTCCTGGCCAGCCTGAACTGCATAGTGAGACGCTGTCTCAACAACAACAACAAAAATCATCTAAAATCAGCTGTCTTAGATCTGCCCCTGGAGTGAGACGCTGAGCACATTTGTTTAGTTTAAGAATATTTTCTGAATTATGCTATTACAAAATATTTCTAAGCAGAGGAAATTCAGAATTGCTGTAAGCATATGGTGGATGTAGTAATTCGCTGGACTGTGTTCATCATTTCACAACATATAAAACATGATGCCATACATCTTAAACACATAATTTTGTCAATTATACTCAATAGAAAGAAAGAAGTTCTTTCTAGAGGACTAAAACACATTATACCTCTGACTTAGCACTCCTTCCATTCTGGAGAACTTTTTTGATAACTGCCTTCATCACAGGATGATCTAAAGTAAAACGAAAGTTGAAATTATAATAACTGTATTCTAGTGAGTGGCTATACCTATTTAAAAACAAGAGCCAACTAATTATTTTTTCCATAAAATTAAGATTAAGCCCACATTATTTCATTATATGTTTATTTCTCCTGGTGAATATTCTAACTGCTTTCCTCAAAAACAGGATGAAGGTTTGTGACCATGTATATTGCCCCAGTAGCTATTCCTCTGGCAGCAGCAAAGATCAAATTTAAAGTGGCTTTGCACATCTTCAGCTAGAAAAGGAAGAGCCTGACACTTTCAGACACTTACGATACCTGAAAGGCAGCTAACACAGTCACTTAAAGGTCAGGATAAATCCCCCAACTGCTCCTCTCCCAGCCACCTTTCCTCAGCAAATGGTACAGCCTAGCTGTGCCACACACATGCAGGACAGTTTTAGAATTACTATTTCCTTCACACCCCACGCCTAAGTGATCGGAAGGTCTTGGTTACGCCCTGTTTTAGCCACTCTCTACTGTCTTCACCCTTCCGTCTTCAGCTTAGGCACAGCGCCCGTGGCCTGGTTCGCCGCGACAGGCTCCTCTCTGGTTGCTTGGTTTCCCCACCCGCCCTCGCCTACAGCCCATTTTCCACTCCAGGGTCATCTGATGGAAACAACACTCAGGGCCGGCCTTCCTCCATCTCACACTGCATTCCCTGGGCTGGCCTTCGAAATCTTATGGCACCAGACCCCTGGCTAGCTGCTGGACCTTGTCACGTACTAGGTTCTCCCTCCCTCGGTGCCAACTGTGTTGGGCTCATTGCTTTCCCTTAAACGCTCCACCCGCCCTGCCTCCTGCATGTGCCCACATGTTCACTGCTGCCTTGTCCTGGAATGTACTCCCCCAGAACTTCTGTGGTTTGCTCCTCTCCTCACTCGGCTCTCTGCGGCAATGTCACTTCTCGGGGAAAATGCCCCCTGACGATACTATCTAAGATAGTCCCACCTGCCCCACCTATCTTGCCCTGAGCTATTTCTGCACTTTCCACTGTTTTACGTTACATTATTTATCTATTTACTCGTCTATATTTGAATTTCCTCAGTAGACTGTAAGCTTCATGACGGCAAGACTTCAGCTGGTTCACTGCTACCCGTATAGATGCCTAAAACCCAGTACTCGGCACATAGAAGTATTTAAAATGTATTTGTTAAATTAGCAAGTGAATGAAATGCATTTCCAAAAATTCAGAAGTTCCACAAAAAAGGAAATGATGCTCTTTCTTAGTTGGAACAGGTTTATAATCAGAATTCACCTCTATTCAGAGTGGCAGCCAAGAAAAATCACACAAGTACAACTTAATCAGTAAAAGTTATCTGCTAAAAACGAAGAACTACAAGACAAAAAAAATTTAGGAAATACGTAAGGGTTAGAAAATTGTCAATACTCAAACAAATGGTTTTTGTTCTGCTATTTGTTAATCAGTAAAAAGCAAGCGGTGACATACCAATGAGTGGGTTTTTCCTTATATCCAGAACGACCAGAGTTCTGTTGGTATCCAGGGCCTCTAGTAAAGCCCGGGCTCCATCATTGGTGAGGCCGCACTGTTGCAGGTCAAGTGCTTTTGATAAAAGACAGTAAGTCACTTGCAAACTCTACAGATTTAACAATACAGACAGCTCTCATTTACGCCCGGGAGATTCTTGAACAAGACTAGTCATGGTAGATTTTCAATTTTGAATACCGAATAAAAGCAGAATACCATATACAAACAGATAACCTGGGGGAAAAAAGCCTCCCCATCCTACTTCTTGGATGTGCTATGATTACCTTCCCTTTAGTACCAATAAACGACCTATGAGAAAAAAAACAAGAATGACCATCAGTTCACAATTAGTAAAGATGCTAGTGGCAGCATTAAAGCCACAAGCAAATACTGGATGGAGCTCAGAAACTGTAACATATTCTCTAAGTATGACTTTGAACTCAAGTCTCAACAATATATTTAAAAAGGCAAAAAGAATGCAAGAAATGCTAGTTTCAAAATAAAAAGGACAAAACAGTTTAAGGAGACAAACAATCCAAAGAATTTATTAATGAAAGCTGGGTATACTGGACCATGCCTGTAATCGAGAGGCTGAGGCAGGAGGTCTGTAAGTTCAAGGGCAGCATGGGAAACTCAGCAATATCCGGTCTCAAAAATAAAAATAAATAAATAAATAAGAAAGAGCTGGTGATGCAGCTCCATGGTGGGGTGCCCCCAGATCTGATCCCCTGAGAGTCACAGAGAAGTGTGACCTACCCAAAGGAACAATGAGCCACAACTCTCTCACTAAAAGGTAAAGAATGCTCACGAATACTAAGGTTGAACAAGTACTCATTTTAACCCAAAAGAATCATTACAAAAGCATAGGTATAAAGATGCTCTGATCAGAAGAAAACATCAGAGCCTTTCAGTAAAGCGCTGTATATACTATTACATCAATGTAAAAGAAGTCTTTCACAACCCTACAGTGTGGAATGCACGTTTGTGTTGGCTAACAATTCATATGCTGAGACCCGAGACCTGTGTGTATGTGTGTGTGTTTCTTTCTTATTCATACCACATAGAACAAGAAGATAGCGTTGTGCAAACCAGAAAGAGTATCTGGACCAAACACCGGATTTGCCAGTGCCTTCATCTTGGACTTCCCAGAGTCCAGGATTGTGAGAAATGGCTGTTGTTAAGCACTCTATCTATAGTACTATTCTTTAACAGCCCAAACTCACTAAGACACCTTGTGACACACAGAAATAGAATGTAATTACTCAACTAGACAAATAATAAACAGCCAATTATTCTCATTAAATGATAATCTGCAGCAATAAAATGTGATTGTTTATCAAATTATGCCAAAATCATATAACAAAAGGCTCTGAATGTTCCTACTTTTTCTTTCTCTTTGAAGTGTCAGGTATCAAACCCACGGGCCTGCACATGCTGGTCAAGTGGTCTCCCACTAGCTATACCCTCAGCCCTAAAATAGGCATACTCTTTTAACCCAGCAACTGACCTTCTAAGAATGTATTCAGCGGAAATAATCAGAACTATGAACAGGGATGTGTCACAAAGTACTGTTTGTACCATAAAAAATTGGAAGTAGCTTATAGATCTCAAAGGAATGAATAAGTATACTAAGGTTTAATAATATAATGGCACACTGAAGCCACTAAAATGACATAGCAGACTTAGTTTATTGATTTGTTAACAAGCTCATAATATATTCTGTGCACAAAGTTATATAATTTGCAGAGCAATCCCATTTGAATGGGGGGGGTGCGTTTAAAGATTTTATGGTATTCAGGAGGGGCTCAGGGCCTCTTCCACGTGAGACAAGCATTCCACCACTACACTATCGCCTCAGCCCTTTCCATTTTTTATTCTGAGGCACAGTCTCACCAAGTAGCCCAGGCTACCCCTGAACTTGTGGTCCTCCTGCCTCAGCCAGGAAAGTAGTGAGGACAGGCACGTGCCATCACCATTTGATTTTTAGTAATTTATCCTATATAAGTATACTCCTAAGTACAAAAAGATGTACACATAAGTTGTTGACTTTATTGTACAGTTATTTACAATAGGTAGAAAGAACTGTCTAAGATCAAACAGCGAAGAATTAAACTACTATGTATCAGTGCAATGGCATACTATACAGCATATATCATTAAGCCCAAAAAGTAGATTATGAACAGTAAATACAAAATAATCATATTTTTGCAACTTTTATGGGTACAAATGTATCTACAAAAAAAGATTGAAAATATGTGTTCCAAAATATAAATTATCAGAGCTAGATGTGGTGGTGCAGCACATCTGCAATCCCAGCATTCGGGAGGCTGAGGCAGGAGGATCACTGTGAGTTTGAGGCCAGCCTGGGTTACAAAGTGAGTTTAAGACCAGCCTGAACTGCATAGCAAGACCCTGTCTCAAAAAAAAATTCTCTGGGTATTCTGACTATAGGTAATATTGTTTAATTTTTTAATTGTCTTCTTTACTTTGTTTTTTCATGAAGAATATATGTAATTTTCATAAAACTTTAAAACTGTAACAAAAGTTAGGGAAAAAACGCTTAAGAAAATTCTTATTACAATGTTAAGAGTGTCAAGAGCTAAATATACTTGATATTCTAAACTTCACTATTTTCAACTTTAGGAGTTCATTTAACTTACCTCTAAGCCATAAATCCTCATTAAGAGAATCTGCAAAAGCACGTGCACCCAGGTCTCCAACAAGCGTGTTACAGTTCAATGTGATACGCCTCAGGCCAGCCATGCAGTCAAGATCAGGCCTTCTATAGCGAAGGCTCTCGGCCCAGGTCTCCTCGTGCCTTCTCATCGTCTGGTACTTCAGTCAGCAGCAAGAAATTAAGACAGCTGAGTAAGAAGACAGGACAACTACAAGGAAACTAAACATGGCTGGTTATGTCAATGCTTTCTTCTCTGTCTCTGTCTCTCTCACACACACATACACACACGCATGTTGAACAGAAGATTCAGGTTTAATCCAGGGATCCAGATCCTAATTCAGATAAGTTGTGTGACTCCAGTCACTGGGTGATCTGTTGTGGGTTAGTTATGTAAACTGACAACTCAAGTAATTTTTAAGAATTTTATTGTCCTTATCTGCCAAGTTAAAGAACTACTAGTTTTGAATTCTATCACTGCTGAACCTCTAAATTCTATCATTTTGTTCTCTAGTAGAAAAAACAAATATTTAAACGACACACCAATAAATACAGACTCTATTTGGTTCTTCAAACCCAAAGGATCCCCTGTGCTTTATGCACACCAACAGTAGAGGCCTAGAAAAAGCAGACCTCTCCGATATACTTGTGGACACTAATGGTTTGATTTTTAACCACAGGTATGTCTTAGAGATATATTGTAACCACTTCTCTAAACTGTACTCAGAAAGTTTTGGTAACATGGAACACTGGCTTTAAATTTTTTTCTTTCTTCTTTTTACAGTATTGGGGATCAAACCCATGGCCTTGTGCATACTGGGCATCTGCTCTACCACTGAGCTATATCTGCAACTCTAAACACTGATTTTTTTAAGAGAAAAAATATTACTAGATTCTTGAACAACAAAAGACTCCAATTTCCTACAACAGTCTGAAAAGCAAATTTTTAGGCATATTTCATATTAATAATAGCTACATAGAAGCAACAGCAAACACACAGCACTACATAAAAGCCATAAATAGAAATAACAGCAAACACATAGTGCCTATTATGCACTGGGCAATCTTTTTGAACAAAGCAGCGTATCTAACCCTCAGAATGATGGGTGGAGTATGTTTTCTATAGACATATTTTATAGAGCGAGGTTAAATAATTTGACAGTGGTCATAAGGTGTTCCATGGGAGAGCTAGGATGTCAGCCTACGCCATCTACTTCATAATCCACACTCTGGACCAGTATCTACCTAAGGGTAAGAGCACTTGCTATGTAAAGGCTCCGAAATAAACATTTTCAGCTTTGTGGGTGAGATAGTTTCTTTCACAAGTATTCAAGTTTCCTAGATTAGGGTAAACGTAACGATAAAAACCATGTAAACAATAGGCTGTGTTCCAAAAAAACGTTTATTTACAAAAATAGGTCATTAGCTAGATTTAGCCCACAAACTAGTTTGCCTATGTCTGATGTGTACAAACTGCAAAAAAGGTTTCAGATCAAATTAAGTGAATTTAATTAGAAAAACTACAAGTTGTTAAATTATCAGCATAATATTTTTTAAAATATTACTTATAAGATGTTAATAAAGTGGTTTTTATCTGATTACACATAACAGCAGTTAAAAAGGATGAGTCACTTAGGTAATCTGACAACTATAAGGGCATGTTTTAGTGCTACAACAGTTTTCAATAAAAACGCACAGAAGTATCATTCGTAACACGTCATTAGCTGGTCCCTAAGGCTCACTGTATTGAAGGTGTGGTTCTCAGCTGATGGGTTTGGAAGGTGAGCGGTCAGTAGGACTCTCATCCACTGATGAGGATCATCTATTAATTAATTCAGAACTTTTGAGGGATGACTGCATTAAGGAGTCGCACAGCTCAGTGGGCTGTGAGAGACGGGGACCGATGGAAACAGGTTACCGGGCACATGGCTTTGAAAGGTGTATTCTGTCACCAACCCTGCAGGGCCCATGCTCTCATTCTGTTTCTTGGCCACTGAGAAGTGAGTAGCCTCCTCTACCCACTTCCACTGACACATTCTACCCTGCCTCTGGTCCCAAGTAACAAAGCCAGCAGACAATAGACTGAAACTGACAGCCAAAACAAACTCTGCCTCCTGCAAGCTGTTATTCTCAGGTATTCTGCCACAGGACAGAAAGCTGATTAACAAGGAAAACTGATAATGAGTGTAGGATGTTGCTATGAATGAACCTGATTACGTGCTTCAGCAGCCTTTGGAACTGGTTTGCGAGAAGCCCCCAAACGCTGTAACCAGAACTTAATAGTTAATTCTGATGTGAGCTGCAAAGAGCAGAATGCTGCAAGGAATGTGGACAGTACAGACTGAGCTCACAAGGCTTTGCAGAGAATGAGGACCCTGCTGGGAAATGGGCTACAGACTCTTGGCAAAGAACGCGTCTACCTTTTGTCTATGCACGGACAGCTTGTGTGAGAATGAACTGAAGGTGATGGACTGGTTAATCTGGCAGAGGAAATATCCAGGCAGTATAGGATTCAGGCTGCAGCATGCTGGATGCTTTAACCAGACTTCATGTGAGAATCATAAGCAAAAGCAGAATGGAAATATCTGAAAAACTTGCAGTTTGCCTAGACGTGCATATGCTGATGATGAAGAGACTAGCGACAATAAAATAAGCCATGTACTGTGCATGAGACAACAGGAAAAATACCTTGAGGGACTCTCAGGAACTGGCAGAAGAGAGCTCTGGGGTACCCTGCCTGCACAGAACCACCCAGGAGTTGTTTCCTCAGGATTTATTTCACTATGCCCAGCCATCCAGGCACTCAGAAGCCACTGTAGCTATGATACAAAGAGTCCAAGATACTGCTTGAGTTGGTATAGGAGTTATGAGGTCATGGAGCTCCCAAAGAGGTTCAAAACAAAGGCCTAAGAGGTCAGGCAATGCGTGGCAGGGCTGGCGTCCCTATGGTATCCCCCCAGAGTGATGGGTAAAGTTGTGACCATGAAGCAGAAACTACAGCAGAGACTCCAGGAAGTTACCGATGCCAGTAATGTGGACCATCAGCCAAAGCAAGCTGCAGGCAGGGAGCAAAGCCAGCCCAAGAAAGGCTATGTAGGCTGCAACCAACAAGACCATAGAGGGACAGCTGGCCCAGCCTGCTGCACTGCACCGCACACCACATGCCCTGGACACTAGACCTGGGTGCAATCTGGAATGGCTATATGAACCCTGCGCCTGTCCCTCTGCTGAGTGTTAGAAGGATGTAACCTACTTTTTATAGGGTTGCATGGCTGAGAGTCACAGAGACTTTGGACTTGGACTTTGCAGCAGTATCAGAACTATCCAGACGTGGGGAACCCTGAGACTGACTAAATGTATCCTGCATAATGGACGGTCACGACTGTGCCTTAGAGGCCAGGGTAGAACGCTGTGCTCTAGACCTAAAATGTTCCTGATGTTTGAGCATTCGGAGGTCGGGCTCTGGGAAGAGCACTGGGTAGTGACAGCTCGAACTTTGTCAGCAGACTAGTCCACTCACGGACTCCTAATTTGATGGCATTATTGGGAGGTGACAGAAACTCAGGGGCCAGGGCCTAGTTGAAGGAGCTGGGGCACGGGGACATGACCTTGGCAACTACATGGGGTTCCCAGCCCTGTTCCCTTTTATTTTCCCCCTTTGTCTGCCTCCTGGATGCCATAAGTGACCTCATCTGCCAGATATTCCACACCATGATGTTTGGCCTTTTCTCAGGCCCAAAGCAATGAAGCCCACTGACCATGCACTGAAACCATAAGCGAAAATAAAAATTATTTTGTCACATGGACAATGCTAATATAATGCATTATACTTTAACATGCTCACAATGGGACTGTAATTTGTATGTCCTGCCACTGGGTAGTTTGAACTACCAGTGGTACATGCATGACAGACCCATTTGGCAGCTTTTTATTAATTTTACTAGTAAAAAGACTGATAAAAGCGACTAGATAAAAGTTTTTAAAAAAAGGGATTAGATCCAGTGGTTCAAGCCTGTGGGAATGTGTTAAATCCTGTAAGGTTTACCTTTACTAAATGATTAAACCCCAAACTAAACAGTGGTCATATTCTTTTAGTGAAACTAAAACTGCAATCTCTATATAAATCAAAAAAACAAAATAATTGGCTCCCATGAAAGCATTAATGTGCTTCCATTATAGTAACACATCTCTCACAGTTGTGAACATACAAATCACCTTTATGATCTTGGCTATGTGATCTGCTCCCTGCCACGTCAGATTACACTCCGTGAAGTTGACTGTCTTAAGTGTGACAGAGTTCTTTATTCCTTGACAAATAACTAAAAAGAAAGAACACACACACACATAACACGATGAAAAACTGAATCTGGCCAATCTTGGTTATCTACTTGGTGCATTCTAAAATACGTCAGTAACTAAGTGCTACTTCAGTTTACACGAATTATTTTCATTTTATTTAGATGCTAAAACTGAACACTCTAAATACTGCAAATTTATTCACTTCCCACAGTAAAGCAGTATAGACCTTTTGAGATACCTGAAAAAGAAAAACCTAAAAGGCATAACTCTCTTTTCATCTCTAGAGACAGACCTTGATCTTACTGATCAATTTAAGTGGCCGTTATACACCTAGAATTACATCCGACACTATACTGCTATGTTAGAACACTAGCATACTAGGCAATAGAGGACACAGAGCCTCAAACTCTGTTCTCTCAAATGAAAATGCAGGCTTCCTTATTCCTACAGACCAGGATTCCACACAAAGGAATCACGAATGGACACACTAATTACTCAGGACCCCAAACACAGCCACCCTCCGGGATTACTTCTCTAACTTTCCCCTTGTCAGGGTTTGCTGCACTTTTATATGCACCTATCGTACTCTGTATAAATTTTCTAACTTACATTAAAAGTGTACTACTGATGTTTATTTAAATATGATTTATTTTCCTCTTTATATCTTGCTATTGCTTCCTATAAACATTTCACCTTAAAAAATGAGCACACAAAAACCAAGAGAATATCAAACTACATATTTGTGTAATATGTGGCTTAACATAACCTGAAATAAAGCTACTTCAGAGTATTCAGCATAATCAGCTTTCATAAGTGAGAGTGGACCAAGGTTTGAACAGGCACAGGAGGCAGCCCGGCAAGAGGCAGCAGGCAGGAAAAGGCACAGACAGGGATTAATGTGGCATGGAGGCAAATATGAGACCGATCTGATGGGAGGAGAGTTAAACAAGATTTAAACTCACTTTCTAAACCTCTGTCTCCAATTGGGCAATTTGCAAGAGACAGGTGCACCAACGAAGTCGATTTATTTAATCCCTTTAATAGAGGAAAACAAAACAAAGTCAAAAATTTGTTGGGCATTTTTGCCCAAAAATAACTCAAATATTTGCAGGCCAGGCTTACCTTTGTTAAAATGATTAAATCTCTCTCTCTCAGAACTAGTCCGTTTAGCTCCAGGTTCCTCAGCACACTGGATACACTTAAACAGCCTTTAAGAGCTTTACATAACTGGAAGGTCACGTCTTTGGATCTTATCGCAGGAACATGACTTCTGCAAACCTTATTTATGTTAGAACCTAAAGCAGGGTTATCGTAAGATTAGTAATCTCAACTACAGTTTATCATCAGAAAGCATCTGCTCAGAGTTAAGGCACAGAAATGAACCAGGTTCTTAAAGTCCTTTTAAGGACAGACACATGGTAACTCAAACCCACACGGGGATATGGCTTCAAACCATGTCAACAGACGAACAAGCTGTCCCCAAAGCATGGCTTCAAGAGAACCGGGAAGCAGAACCTAAAAAGATGAAAATCGGGCCAGAGTGCAAGTGACATGTCCCCAGGAGGGGGTGTGGACTGTGTGACAGCATCCCAGCCTGACAGGTACCTGCCGGGCATCGGAAATACTGCAGGTGAGACGAGTGCTCTGCACGTGTAGAGGACTGGAAATGGAGAGAAGCATGTGAAGAAAGCCTGGGGCAGTGGGGTGGGGGTGGTATCTGTCCAGTGATAAAGACCAGGGCTTCTACCGGCACAGCGAGTGCGTGCTCGACTGCTAGAGGCCCAATTAAACAGAATGACTAGAAAAAGGCACCTGCTTCAAAAACTGAGGACAAAACACCCCTTCCTTGGGGCTAATTAGCCCCATGAGGCTTGGCGGCAAGCGAACGCGCAGCTCAGATGTCAGTGTGGCTGTGAAGCGCTCCGCAGTGCTTTGTGGTGTCTCTTGAAGCATTACTGTTAGCATATTGATTCCTTTTTTCATAGCACTGGGAACTGAACCTCAAGGGCCTTCACTCTGAACTACATCCCCTAGCCCTTTTTAATTTTTACTTTTAAAAATTTTATTTTAAAGAGAAAAAAAATTCAAGACAAGATTGAATAACAAAGGTTAATACACTAGGTGTTGTTATCTTCAAATTAGTTTCTCAGAGTACAGGATAGAGGCATTTAATTGTCAAAACAGTATTAGCACAAACCTTTTCAATGAACTAAGAGAAATCTTAACTATTTTTTGTGTGTATATATAATTTACATATACTATATATATATATATACACTATAAGCTATATATCTGTATATATATCTTTTCCCTTCCTTCTTTTCTTCTTTCCCCCAAGTTTCTCTTCCCTTTTGAACAGTTTCTTCCCATTTCACAATATCTACTGTACATTTTGGATCTTAATTCTTTCAGCTTCTCACACTAGAGACACAACACAATGTTTACACACGAGTCTAATTTATCTCACTTATGAGTATGGTCTTGAGTTGTATCCATTTACCTATAGAAGTCTATACTTTATCCTTCTTTATGGCTGAGCCGTACATCATTGTAGCAAAAAAACACATCTTTTTTATCCAGATCTTGGCTGATAGGTATTTGAGTTGTTTCAAGATTTAGCTATTACAAATTGTGTTGCTATCAACATGGGTGCACATATATCACCTTGATATGATGTTTTTAATTCTTTTTTTTTTTTGGTACCAGGAATCGAGCTCAGGACATCATGCTTGCCAGGTGAGGGTTTTAATTCTTCCGGGATGATATCCAGAAGAAGAATACTGGGTCACCATCAATCACGGTTTTTGAAGGAATTTTCATGCTGATTTCCAGTGGTTGCACCAGTCGACACTCCCACCAACAGTGGATAAGTGTTCCTTTCCCCCATAGCCCCTCCAGCATTTCTGATTTCTTGGTAAGGGCCATTCTTCCCAGGGTAATATGGAATCTCACTGCTGTTTTAATTTGCATCTTTTGAATGACCAATAATGTTGAATATTTTTTTCATGTATTTGCTGTTTATATTTCTTCATCTTAGAAGTGTGTATTCATTTCAGATGTCCATTTTTACATGGGGTTTTTAAATGTGGGAGTTCTGATTTTTTTGAGTTCTTCAGACCCAGCCCTTTTAAAATTTTTCATTTTATGACAGTCTCTGGTTCCCAGATTAGGCCTGAACTTGAAATCCTCTTGCTTCAGCCTCCCAGAGTGCTGGGATTACAGGTGTGCACCGTAACCATACCTGACTAAGTGTAATTTTCCACTTTGGAAAGAACTGCTTGAATGGTAGTAGGTAGGAAGTGAGTTCAGGGCAGCAAACCCAACGAGGTGCTTCTGTAGGCAAAACATATTTAAGGATGAACAAGTGATGTCTAGCAAGGTTTAATCTCTAGCCTACACCTACTGGCAGCAAGAGATAAACAAGATTCAGCGAAGAATATCTGAGGGGAAATGGTCTGTAACACACTTTTCTTATGTTCACTGGAACACATCAGTCGGGGTAAGTATGCTTCCCTTGAGTCTAAGTTTCCTATCGCCTTTCATTTCTTTGGATTTCTGTTATGACTTTGATTAAGTCAAGTCCCTTCAGGGGTGCAGAATACATATAACACCTGAAGGAGAGGCAGAAGCTGCTGTACTTCTCTGTGGCGGGGGTGTGCCGAGCTGTCCCTGCAGAAGAGACTACAGATGGTGGACTTCGGAGCCTAGACAGGGCTGAGGCCTAGGACTAGACAGAGGTCAGGTTTCTAAGCAAATCGACACCTACTTCCTCCCGCTGACTTTCAAGCGTTCCTCTCAGCGGGCTACTTTTTCTCAGGATACAAACGTATTCAAATATCTCCATTTAAAAAAAAATCCTGCAGGCCTGTCCTTTTGTCTTCAGTCTTCTCTCCTGCCATGCTCCCCCAAGCTCCAGTGCACACGCTGGGCCCAGCCAACCTAGCAGGGTCACATCAAGACCGCACTGCAAAAGGGCCTCTCGCCTCTCTACTCCTGCTGTGCTGTCTCATGGAAAGAGGCCACTCCAAAGTGCCACCCACGCCTATGGCCCTCCCTCTGCTCCCTGGTCACCAAGGCCCCCTTCCTCCTCCTCAGCATCTGGACTCAAACCCTTCTCTATACTTTAATTTCCGCAGATGACAGTTACCCTCCTCCTAATTCCATATGGAGGTCATCTCGAGCTCCTCAGTGGAGTCCATCGCAACACCCTTCAGGGGCTCCCGGTGCCCTTAGCGTAAACATCAAACTCCTTGACCCCCTGTCTAACCTGGCCTGCTTCCATCAAGTTTCCCCTCTCAACTCTCTTCATTCCCTAAATTTCAGTCCTGATCTGCCTGCCGTAGTTTCTCCTATTTCCAAGACTTCTGCTCAAACTGTTCATCCCTTCATCCTTCAAGGGACAGCACCTCCTCCAACAAGCCCTTCCTGAGCCTCTTCAGTTCTGTGCTCTGCAGCAGCCTGGCTTGCTTCTTACACAGTAGAAAGAGGTCTTTGATTGCTGCCTCCCTCAGGCAGGAGAGGGGCAAACTCAGCTCATTGCAGAGCCAGCACACTTGACACATACAACCTGCTTAATCCTCAGGACCCAGCAGAGTTGTTCTAAGGCCTTTCTATAAGACAGAACTGTAGTTCACAAGGTAACCTGCTCCAGACAGAGTCTGAGCTCCAGATTTCCCACCAGAGGCTGCCTCCAGTATCTGTGTGACTTCCTGAGCTGATGCCCCTCTTAAAAATATTAACAAATTTAACTGGATTTACAAATACAGAATGCACAACGAGAACTATACAAGATGTTTAAAAAGTTGTCCCTGCCAGGCATGGTGGCACACCTCTGTAATCTCAGCACTCAGAGGCTGAGGCAGAAGGATCATTGCGAGTTCGAGATGAGCCTGGGCTACAAAGTGAGCTCAAGGCCAGCCTGGACGGCATATCGAGACCCTGTCTGAAAAAAAAAAAAAAAAGTCGTCCCTGAATGGTACAAGATGGCCTTTTGTCTCGTTATACGTATTTTTTTCCTTCCTTTTTATCGTCAATTTTTCTGCATTAAGCCTGTAATCCAGGGTTAATTTAAGACTTAAAAAGGTAAGAGAAACTGGGAGCAACAGCGTTAAGAAATACCATCATGTATCCTCGCAGGTAATCCCAGCTACAGTCCCCCAAGGAGCAGCGTGGTGGTAATCACGGTGGGAGATGGCGGGAAGTCTCAGGGTCAGGGCTGCTCGGGCCAACTGCCTAAGGAGTGGAAATTACAGGGACCAGCGAGCCGGCCTTCAAGATAGATCCAAAACACTGCTTTGGGAAAGCTCCATCTCCATTCAGAGACTTACACGTTACTTTTCACATCCATCCCTAACGAAATCTTTTATGCTTATTTGATGTTTACTAATGAGAAAATATGAGCTTCTTTCAGTTTTCCTAGTATGTCCAGAATGTTGTGCTAACTGCTAGAAAGAGTAACACGGTTTTGTCACATACCGTGATTTATCTGTTTTCCAAACAATCAATAGGGTTTGGATACCCAACTACATTACCCTACCTTTGTAAATGGTATGTATTTGTAGAGCGCTTTACAAAAAGCCTTCATACACATTTCTGAAAATAAAAGAGGATGCATTCATTTCCTACTCCCTCGCTTCCATACCAGAAAATAAGACATTCGATAAAATACGTTAACATCTGCCCAATTTTTTTTTTATATGTAGGAAAGTCGGAACTTAATTGATGACAAAAATTATCCCTTGTACGTTCTCCTATGCCCAATGCTGAATGGCTCCCAAACTCCTAGGCGCACTAAGGACTGTTGGAATCCTTGCAGTCACCTCATAATGTGGGTCGGGTTATTAGGACCTTGTTAAGGATAGGAATACAGTCACCCAGCTGGTGAGTAAGCGTCCCAGATCGCACGCCCCAAGCGCCGTACAAACGCACCGCCAGGCACCGGCATCGGCACAGGCTCCACCTCGCACCTGAGAACTCACTTCGCGCCCGCCCCGAGGCACCGGAGGCGGGAACCACAAACCTGTCTCCCCGAGCCACGGCTGGAAGCAGCTCCTGATAGCGATGAGGGGCAGGTCCCTGTTGATCTTGAGGGTGCTCAGCAGCGGCGCCCAGTCCACTACGCGTAGGCGGTCGGCGTTGAAGTCCAGCACGCCCTCCCGCAGGCAGGCGCGCACGGCGGGCAGCGGCACCGAGTCCTGCAGCGCGCACAGGTACTCGTAGTGCGAGAAGAAGTCGGCTGCGCTGCGGCGGCGCAGCTTCACGGAGTCGATCATAGCGGGGGCGCGGAGGGCGGTAGGGAGGCGGCGCCGCGCCCGCCAGGGGGCCGGGATCAGCCGGCGCCTGCGGCTCCCAAGCCTGGATTGCAGCCCACACCCTGCGCAGGAGCAGCGAGCGCACACTAAGCCTCCCCCGGGACGCCGCGCGCCCGCGCCACCTCCCACCCCGAGGCCCAAGCCGTTGGCTCCCGCTTTTCGCTTTGTGCTCCGCGGAGACGCGGTTCAAGCCAGCGGCGGGTTCCGGCGAGGGCGGTGCGTGCGGACGTCAGCGCGCTGTGCGTCGGTAGCAGGCCACGCCTCCCAGGGAGGGGCCGGGCGGCGGCGGGGCCAGATCCACTGGAGATGACAGGACGGTGTGAGGCGGGCTTACTGATCCGTCAGAGCAAACCCAATACACCTGGTCAGATCCTTGAGTAAAGCCTTAGGAAGTATTCAGTTCCTGTGTCTCAACTATATTCTCCCTTAATGACAAAATTCAGGTACATGAGGAACTGACCCAAATCCATATGCAAAGTAAGGAGCTTCAATTTTTTTCTCTTTTTTTCATTGGACCTGGTAAAGGTAGAATTAACTTGGCTTTATTTTCTCCCAATACTGGTTTTTCATGTTAGTTGTATGAGTTAGGACGTAAATGTGTACTTAGGGGGGACTATGAAAGCACATCATCTAGTAGTTTCCAGTGGAACAGCGCTTTAAATTACAATATGGTCAGTGTAATAGTTGTTGAAAACAAACTTAAATGCTTATGTGTTCTTAATCATAGCATTTAATTGTATATCAATGCATTCCCTTTGGCATGACGCAGGGAGCTCTTGGGAATAAACACCAGTCTGTTCTTGGAGAGTATAAACTCCTGAGTAAAGAGACGGGAACCACAAACCTGTAGTCAGAGCAGACTCCCCTGGCTGAGGGCAGTGTTAACCACTGATTGAGTGTCCCTTTGGTAAATCTTTTATGTCTGTGCTAATTTTGACAAAGACCTCTGAGCCAGGGATATAGCTCAGTGGCACAGCGTCTGCCTGGCAAGTGCAAGGTCCTAAGTTTGGTTCCTGGTACAAAAAAAAAAGCATCTCTGAATTTTGGTCATCTGTACCTACCTTACATGCTTACTGGCATATGTTCCATCCATAAAGTCTTTATTTGAGGTTTTGTTCACTATGAGATACATTGTTACGTATTGGTGCTCATGATTGCTAGTATAACTCCAGAAAGAAAGGCTATCATCAAGAAATCAAATACTAATGAATGCTGGCTGTGAGGATGGAACCAGACCTGCCCAGCCTACAGCAGTCCCTGGATCCCCTGTAGTCATGAACTCAGCTGGGAGCCACTTGGTGGAGCCAGCAACCACTCCAAGTCCTGAGCTCAGTTGACCTCTCTCCAGGATGGCTCTCACCCATCCAATCTCCCTCTCTTGCAAGAAGTCCCATCAGGAACAACTCACAGGCCATAGCAGTCCATTGCAGTCCACCACTCCACTCCATTTGCGTGC
>PVLD010009230.1:0-78272 GCA_004027595.1 Dinomys branickii | reverse complement strand
TCCCTCAGACAAAGGTCTTCTATCTAGAACATACAAAGAATTAAAAAACATGTACCTATCCAAATTCAAAGACCCAATCCAGAAATGGGCATCTGAGATGAATACACACTTCTCAGATAAAGAAATACAAATGGCAAATAAATATATGAGAAAATGTTCCACATCCTTAGTCATTCGAGAAATGCAAATAAAAACAACACTGAGATTCCATCTCACCCCAATAAGAATGGTCAGTATCAAAAAATCATCCAATAACAAATACTGGTGAGGCTGTGGAGAAATAGAGACCCTATTACACTGCTGGTGGGAATGCAGACTGGTGCAACCACTGTGGAGAGCAGTTTGGAGATTCCTCAGCAAACTAGGTGTAGAGGTTCCATTCAAAATAGCTATTCCCCTTCTGGGTATTTTCCCAGAAGATCTGAAAGCATCAGACCACTCTGATATATGTGCACCCATGTTTATAGCAGTGCAATTTGTAATAGCTAAATTGTGGAAGCAACCCAAATGTCCATCCACAGAGGACTGGATTAAAAAACTGTGGCATTTTTATACAATGGAATATTATTCAGCTATAAAGAGGGACAGATTTGGGGCCTTTGTAGGCAAATGTTCACAATTAGACACCATACTCATAAGTGAAATAAATCAGAGGTACATGTGCAGGCAACGTATTCTGTCACTGGTGTAAGAACCTGAGGGTGGGAACATAAACTAAGAGACATGAAGGAAATCTGTTCAAAAGTAAAGAGCAGATGGGACAAGGGAAAGGAGAAAAGAATGAGGCAAAAATTTATGTATGTATGTATGTAAGTATGTATGTATATACATATGTGCAGGATGGCTAACATGGTTCTACTATTGACTTATGTCATTGAATGGTAAGGAATAGTTGATGACTGATTGTTTGATCAATCTTGTATGTCTATATGTGTTCTCCGGAGCATACATTTTGAAGATATCAGTATGAAATGCAACAACTATTGTTGGTTTTCTGTTGCTTTGTCTATAATTCAATTATGATTATAAGTTTATTGAGCTACTTTGTGTCTCTTTGTTAATGCTTTTCATTTATTTATTTTTCTCGTTCTTTTTCTGTTGTAGTTGATGTAGTTCTTTTTGCTTTCACACTATAAAAAGAAGTTGTACTACTGACTTAGGTCACTTTATTGTAAGGAATAGTTGATGATTAATTGTCTGATCAATTTTGCATGTCTATACCTATTTTCCTGAATATACACTTAGAAGTTATCAATATGTAATGCAACAACCATTGTTGATTCCCTGTCACGTTATCTGTAACTCAGATTCGATTGTACTATTCTTATGCTACTTTGTGTCTGTTTGTTAATATCTGTTTGTTTTTTATACTTTAAAAAAAAAGACAGCAATCATGGAAAGAAACTGTAAGAAGTAGCACTGTTACAGAGGAACAAACGAAAGGGAAGAACAGCCTGAGTAAGACTGGGCGCCTGACAATGTGGTATCAAACAAAAGCCCTAGTGCATATTTGTGAGGGATAAAATGGTGAACATTTGGGGGATAGTACAAGATGTTTCCCTGTAGTTCATGGTACCAAAAAGTACATACATTCCACATAAATTTAGCAGTTAACCTGTAACGTCAATACCCAAACAGCCACACTATTGAAGAAATAGTTAAAATCATGAGAGTGAGAAATGACTTACTAAGTAGGAAAAAATAAATTATCCAGCAAAGAGAAAAATCAAACAGATTTGAATATGTACAAGGCTTTGACTTTTCACATGGTAAAATCAAAAAGGCCATTAAGAAGAAATACTGCATAGTGGTTAATAAGAAGCCTGTCATTAATAAAAGATAGAAATAACTATCCCACAAAAGAAAATGGTCAAATAGGAAGAGACCAGTCACAAAAATGTACACACAGAGATGAAAATAAGTGAACACAAATCATCAATTAACCAAGGTTGCCTAATTATCATTGACAAATTAAGTACAATTTTTCAAAATATAGGATTATATAAACATAAAATAATAACATTAATCAGTATGAGTGAATTATTCTTGTACGCCTAGTCAAAATATAAATTAGGATAATAATTTTAGTAAAATTAGTAAAACAAATTGCCAGGCGTATTATTCAGTTTTAAAAGGAGGGAAACTCTACCATTTATGACGGCGTGGGTGACCATGCTGGGTGAAGTAAGTCACACAGTGTATGACTCCTCTTTTTTAAAATACCTAAAATTAGTCAAATGCATAGGGTCAGAGGCTAGAATAGCAGCTGTGGAGGACTGAGAGAGAAGGGGTGGGTCATTGTTCAAACAGAATTAAGTTCCAGTTACACAAGATGATGAAGGTCCACAGACCTGCTGCAGAACGTAGTACCTACGGTTACCAATACAGCTGTGTGCAATTACACATTTATTAAGAGGATAGGTCTCATGTTAAGCATCCTGTTGTGTGCGTGCTAGGGGGGCCAAGAAGCGGGGACTGAACCCACAGTTGTCTCACTGAACTGCAACCCCAATCCTTTCTTCTTGTGAGACAGTTTTGCCCAGACCAAGCTGGTATTTGTGATCCTCCTGTCTCAGCATCCTAGAGATCTGGGACTACAGGCATGTGCCACCACACTCAGCTTTATGTTAAAGATTCTTACACACATACCCACACAGCCACACACACAAAGGGACAAGAAAAATTTACAGTGAAAATAAGATTATTGTTCAATTATCTTACTAGTAACATGTGTATGCATATGTCCAAATTCATCAACTTCTATGTGCATTTTTGTAAATGTGTAATTTTTGCTATCTCTTACTCACTGTTAAAAAACACAAACCACATGACCAGCCATGCCTTTACGTCACTGAATCCCTATTTCAATATAGCCTGATAAAATAAGGAGATTAAGGTTTAAGAAAAAAATTACTTCCTGCCCTATTATTTGTAGTAAAAATTCAAAGGAACACACTCTTTACATTTAAAAACACAGACATGCGTGGAAATGAGCAAGTGCTGACAAGGGTGTGGAAAAGTAGGGTCCCTGTCCATTGCTGGTGGGAATGTAACCCTGGGAGGTCACCATGGGAAACCATGGCAGTTCCTCAGAACATTACAGATGGATTTATATGACCCGGTACATAAGTAAAAGAACTGAATCAGGGATGCAGATATTTGTCTACCTATGTGCACAGCATTGTTTTTCACTACAGCCAAAGGGCAATAGCAAGTCATGTACTCACTGGTGGGTCACTCTAGACAAACAGAGTGGGATATGTATACACAATGAAATATTATCCAGCATTAATTAAGTCATGGAGGGAACTCAGACACAGTGTGCAAAATGAGTGAATCCTGGAGACATGCAGTGACAGAAGCCGTCCACATAGAGATACACACTGGGGCTGATTCCCCCTAAGTGAGGCACCTAGAGAAATCAGAAGGTAGAATGATTGTTTCCAGAGCCCGGAGTGAGAAAGATGTGGTGAGTTATTGTTTAACTGATACACATTTCAATTTTATAAGATGAAAAATTCTGGACCTGGATAGTTTTGCTAGTTGCGCTCTTCACCAGTGAGTGCTTAATACCACAGAACTATTAACCTTAGAGAAGATTAAAATATAAACTTTACGTTATGTACATTTAATACAAAAAAGGAAATTGTGAAGTTCTCATAAAAGAATTTTAGACACTAAAGCAATGAAATAGCTGTTTTTAAATATTACAAAATGCTCTCCGTGTTGCAATCACCAACGCATTGAGTGAGTGAAATACATGAGATCTGATATTCTGTAAGAGGTCAGCTGATAGCTGAGTCATTTTCCTTTGTGAACCTCACCTGCTGGTGAGGCAGATGTTTCCTAAGACATGATGGGCCCAAGGGAATGGCAATTTCAGAGAAGCAAATGGAAAGTGATTCTCTGGACAGCTTCTGCTGGGGTGGGAGTTAGCAATCCCCCTTCCATATCACCAAAGGCCTAGAATATGTAAGTGGGGACACATGCTTCATATTGTCCTCGAGGGCAGCAAGCAAATTTGTAGAAGTAGCTGTTCTCATCTCACATAGGAAATTTTGCCCTAGAGACTAAATCTGCATAAGAAAACTGGTCTCAATAATGGAACACATCAAGCTGCTGTGCCTACAATGCCTGGAAGGAAAATGGTGAAGGCTTTATAATTTTTCAGAATTCCCTAGAGAGAAAAAGCAAATAAGAAAGCCCTTGCTTTATTATCTGGTCACTATTCACAACCTTGTTTGCTAATAGAGTAGGTGGTCCATTATGATAGGTTTCATTTTGTATTTCATGCCTTTATATGAGACCTACTTTAAATTCATGTGATAGTGGATTATGCAAAAAAAAAATCAAGTTTGTCCTGCTTTTGGATATTTTTGTTTTAAACTTTGCTATATTTTGTAAAATGAGATTTTACCATTCAGTGCCCCATGTGTAATTTGTAAAATTTATAAAAAGTAACACAGACTTCGGACAACAAAGACATTGTATCTGTGGGGTAAAGTGATGGCATTGTGACTGAAGTATGTATTCAAAGAGAGTGAAATGCATGATGTGGTAATAAAATTGTCTTTATGCAAAATTCCTAACATTTACACACACACACACTCACATGCGTGCACGCGCACACACACACACACACACACACACACACACACATATTTAAAATTATGAATCAGCACTTACTAGAGGTTTTCTTTCCTCTTGCCCAATGTGAATTTAAAGCACTTTAGCCAGCAGCATCCATCTCTCTCAGTGTTAGACATACTGCTCTAAGTTTTGTAGTTGACTCTATACCAAAAAGTTTGATAATCTCAGATTTGTTCATCTAAGCATTCTGCCAATATTCTCGGTTGTTATAAAAGCATGAAGAGATATAATCTATTATTTTTGAGGATAACATGGAAAGCGATGCTCATTTTGCATAAGGACAAATCACCAGAGGTCATGCACAAGGCAGAAACGCAAAAGAAAAAGACAAAGTGCTCATCTTAATTTCTAAAATATCTATTGGCTTCACAAGAGGCAAATTAAAATGTTTTACCAAAAGAATACTTGGTGTCCCTGTGATAATATAGGCCCCCCTACTCATTTTCATAAAGAGATCAAACTTCAGTGAAAATAATAGTCATAAGCCTAACAGCAGAGAGAGCACTGGAAGGAAGGGACCCAATAAAGCAATCCAGAAAGGTCTGTTACAATGGCGTAAGCAAAAGTCATATTTCGATTGCAGATCACATTCATACACAGACACCCCTGGGCACACACTGTAACTTGCAGCTTTAGATTAATCATGGTCAGTTTCCATAAGCGAGTATATTTTACTGTAATACAGAGACTCTACCTATGTGAGCAGATTATCCCCCTTACTGAGTGTGTGGATTTGCTAATGGGCAACGTGGAACACCCAGGTGAACCGAGTGTGTGGTTCTGAGTGTGGAAGGCCTCCCTGAGGATCACTGCCAAGCATAAGAGGAGAACTGGAGGGGAAGATGCATGGTGTTGCTGGAGAAGCTTGTTGCTCTGGTTTTTCTGATATGAACTCAGCAGTTCTCACTGTTAGGGGAGCTCAGGTCCTCACTGTTGCTGAGGACAGCTGCAGTTCTCTTTGGGGGAGCTCTGGTCCTTACCTTGAGCATCACTTCCTGGCTCCAGCGAAGATCCCTCAGGCTGCTGGCACAGACCCTTCATCCTCCTGGTGTAGACTTTGTAGCTTCCACCACTGACCTTTGGTCCTTCCCACTGCAGATCCTTGGTACAGACTTGCATGAGACATTGTCTTGGGCACTAGGCCTCTAGCTGGACTTTTGCAGGACATTGCCATGGGATCCAGGCCCTCAGCTGGATTTTTTGGGTCTCTAATGTGTGAACAGATCTCATACACCCCTCTGCACTTGACTTTTTGGCTGAATATTATAAAATAATCCTATCAGTTATATGTCCTGTACTAAATCTATTCCCTTGCAAACCCAGATACAACACTGAGGGTTTAGATGAGGGAGATGAAGCCATGATTTCTACATCTTATCCATTTGGTGTCTTCTAAACACTCAGTGTTCATCTAAACTAGTTTCCTAATTTCTTATCAGTTAAAGAGCATATATTGAAGAAAGGCATTAAAGAAGTCAAATAAGCCCATCCATGTTAGGTTATTAATATTTCACTGGTTAGAAATAACAGGTATGGGAATTGTTTCTCAATTTCTTTGAATATTTTTCCTATTATAAATCTAAATATAGAACACCACAGAAGCTGCTCAAATATTGCCTCTTTTTATAATGAGAAAGCCCTTCCCTATGAATAAGATACATTAACAGATCTGGGATGTTTTCCAAATCAGGCTTTGGAAAAACAATAATTTATGAAGTAGTTCCTGTTCTTTTTTTAAAAGTTTTAAAATATTTTATTCCCTCAACTACGAGCAAAGAGTGTCTCACCCAAAATATTTATGTTCTTTCCACACTGTTTCTTTTCCCCAGACTAACTTGAAATCAACATATCATATACAATACATCTTTCCTACTCTTGAAAGATAAAAAACTTTCTCCTCATACATTTTAATATTTTAATAAAGCCATCCGTTCTTCCTCACCAGATAAGACTTCAGTTACATTTAACCAAAGTACTACCTTTATTCCATGTACATCTCTGGCATATTCATTTTTTTAAGAACTGTGGTTGGTCAGTAGAGTCAAAACAGTAAAGCTTTACAGGAGTCTGTTTTGGAAATCAAACAAAAGAGAAACAGAGAACAGGAGATTGCAAAAAAAAGAGTACGGCAAATTTCTTTTAGGCTCTATCAGCTTAGCAATAAAAAATAACTACAATTTAGTGACACCCTCTTAATATTGTTAAGAACATTATTTATGCTGAGATCATAGTTCACTCCTTCAATGAAAATAACTGCAGTCTTTAACTTTTCGACACTCGTCATATAAACAGAAACTGTCACACGGAAAGTACATGCTGACAAACATACTGATGGCTCTACAAGCAATGACACACATGTAACATTCCTGTTCATTTTAAAGCACCGCACATACATTTTCTCATTTTATGCTTATACTCACCCTAGGAAGAGATTTATGTTTATATACAACACGTATAATGTAATTCATATAATTAACTTTCTGATATAGAACTAGCATAGAGATTTCTTAGGCTAATTGTCTAAAAGGTATAAGAATAAGTGAAATTATGTAATGCTAAAAAATCAATTGGCTGGTAAATATCAGAGGTAGGTCTGACACAGTGTAGTAGCATTTTCATTGTATGGTCTTATTTTGATTATAAAATAGCATTTACCCTATTAATTTTACAAAGTACTACCAAGAAGTATTTCATCCACCTGCCTGACCACGTCTACCTCTGCCAAATGACCCTCCTCCCTTCCACCTTAGTGATCCCTGTTAATAGTTGATTCTCACACAAGATCTCTAATAAGGTACCATTTTCCATTCAGTCTTGGATATTTTTATCCCAATTTCTGTGTCCAGTACATCAAGATGATAAGGATAAAGGCTAGGTTCATTATGTAAATCTCTTCTTCATCCATGTTTCCATCTTTAGGGTGTGTGCTTTCTGTGAGCAGATGCAGGAACTTTTAGAACTGTCTTTACTTCCAACTTGGATCCAAAATTTATTTATTCAACCCCCCAATGCTTTCTCCTAATACTCAAGATCTTTTTCTGCTTCCAAAGGTTCTGTGTTCAGCTCCTTTGAATTAATTATTTTATCAACTTCCTTACTGATTTCTCAACTTCTGCTCTCTTTTCTTTTATTGAGATCTATCAGGACATCAATGTGGAAGACAAAACGACAGCTGTACCAGTGACCCACAGCTCAGTTACAGCAGGTGCCTCAGTCCAGGCTGGTGTAACAAATTACCGCAGGCTCTAGCTAAAACAGTAAAGACTGTGTTCTCAGTTGTGGAGTCAAGTTATCAGCCTTAGGATATTTCTCCCATGAATGTAGGTTGTACTGTGGGCACTTCTGGCTCCAAAGTTTCCTGGAGATCTGATGTGTAGGAAAGCTGAATGACCTGCAGGTCCATCCCCCAAATCCCTGACCATCAGAAACTACGTGATATCACAGTTGTTTCAAGTCACTGCATTCTAGAGTATTTTTACACAGCAACAAGTAATAAAGTGAGAGCTTTAACTTTAGAGTAAGAATTATGTAGCTATAAAATATCCTGGATAGAGACTCGAAACTTGAACGATAGGCATGAAGCAGTGAAAGTCGCTGTTGTATAAAGTGCTCTGCATGCTTAGGAAATGAATGAAAAGATAGTCATTCTGAAGATGCTACTTCAACATAAAACTCCAATTAACAACTCTTTCTGAGATCCTTTGATTCCAAGGTTGGTTTGTGTGTTTGCTACAAATTAAACACATATCACCAAATTTAGTTGGATACTACATTAGAAAGATCTATTAGTCATGTATCCCCCATTTCTATGTTCATCAAACATCTGCCTGAGAGACTATAAACCAAATCATAAAAGGTAATTTAGGATTTGGCCCAATATTGATGACAACCTGGTTTCCATTCTCCATGTTGAAAAACAACTGCAAAAGAATTCCTTCTCTAAAGCAAAAAATGCAAAACAAATGAATTTTTTCTCTTGAAAGAATACAACTTGAATATTCTCTGGTCTTATAAATTAAAAGAAAAGTGTGCCCATTCGACTAATGTAGAGATCAGGGTTTTGTACCACTAAGACACACACTTTGAATGAAAAAATTCTGAAGACTCTTTCAGATAGTTTTTTCTCTGCACTGTAGGAGATTTAGCAGCATCTCAGACCTCAGCAGCATCACTCTGCTCAAAAGTCATAATAATGAAAAACAATCCACACACAGCAACAAATACTTCCTGGAGGGAATTATCACCATTGGTTAAAAATCACTGTTATAGGTCCAAGTACATAATTTGATTTTTAATCATTCACTCACAAAAAAATATTTTCAACAAGTAGTGATGCCTCCATCTGCTCTGCGCAGTTTATCACTAAGGATGGAATACAAAGAAAATCCAGAACCTTCAGTTTGGATCTTCTGATTAAAAAGCCTGAGCCCATCTGCCATAGATGAATAATCTCATGGATCATTACAAATTATTAGCCCAATGTTAGAAATCAACAGGAAAAAGTGATTTTAGAGATGTTTCTCTGATGTCCTTATTGCATAAAAGGAAATTAATGAACACACACATACAAGCACAAACACATATACATATACACAAACACATACATAGACATGCATACATGGTAAAAACATCTGTTAAATCTCAATACTTGTAGTATGTGCCTACATGAACTGGAAAATAACTTAGGAAAGAAGAAAATTAATGATCTTGAAGTTCTTGGCTAGATAGGATTTACAATCCAAAGCCTCTATTTTGTTGTAACATTCAAAATTGAGTTTACAGTGATCATCACCTAAATTTATCAAAGAGTTTCAATAAATTGAAGCCAGGAATTTGAAGTTCGTCATTAGAAGAGTAACGTAAATATAAAATGATGTTTGTAATTTTATTCTAGTTATTAGCCTTAGAGATATTTCTTCCATGAAATAGGTTGTATTGTGGGCACTTCTGGCTCCTGAAAACAGAGGGAATGATTTTTGTAGTGTTAGGGACTTCTTTACTACATAGCAAGGTATTTTGGAATTCTTTGTTATGATGAATACTCAAATGATGAGAAATTTTCCTCTTTATTTGAATGGTGACTATTTTATTGGAGTCTTGACTATGAAGACAGAAAATTTATACTAGTCTGTTTTAGTTGGTTCCTACAGAAGCAGACACTGACACAATGATGTCAGTGTCCATAACTTTCTGGCGAGGGAAGCATTGGCAGACAGTGAGGAAGTGAGATATGGAAGCGGCAGCAGCCAATAAAGTTTTCACAATAAGCCAACAGTAGGGCTGGGGATATAGCTCAGTGGAATAAGCGCTTGCCTAGCAAGCGCAGGGTCCTGAGTTCGATCCCCAGTACCGCAAAAAAAAAAAAAAAAAAGAAATTTACAATAAGCCAACAGTGATACAGCTGAAGCCTGATCCTGTTAAGCTCATCTGCCACAGCTATCCTAGCAATATGGCGAGCCAGCAGAGAACACACATAATGTTTTTGTGTGTGATGTTGGTATTTTGCTGTTGTTCTTTTATTTTTTCTTTACTATTCTCTTTAAAATAAAAAAAAAATTACAGAGTTGAGTTATCTCACCGAGAAGCAGGAGACCTGACGGGTTTCCCCACCAGTCTTGGGGCACGATCGTCTGAGGGTGGTTACTAGGATCACTAGTTCCCCACACTTGGCACCTCGTGCCTACTCAGGCAAAGTCAACTTCCACTGCTAGAAAAGGTCCCGAACAAATAAATACAGTTGGGACAATTGGAAGTCAGTGAGCTGGAGGAGGAGGGCAGGCCACTGACTTGGCGCGCTCTTATGAGTCATGTAAATACACTGATCCACATATGTGGAGGTACCAGTACCTTTGGTTCATGCTCTTATCTGCAGAGAGTAATTATTCCATTTGCAAAGAGTAACTCTTTGCCTCTCTGTATCAAAACTGCCTGTCTTGTAGGAGAACATAAATGAAATTAGAAATCCAAACGCAAATTACCTTAGGCTCAAAACTGTCGTTAATTACCAATAGATAGGGCAGCCCATGTATATTATTTCACATCCTTGGACACCTACACAAATCCAAGTCCCCTCATTACCCAATATGCCAACACTCTAAGTCAGCCTTCGCTCTGCTGTGGAATTAGTGACCAATTTTCAGTCCGATTTTATTTTTAGCAGTTCACATTTCATCTCCATTGCTGTCAATTCACATTGCTTTTAATGTTGGGCTGCATTTTACTTTGCAATTGTATTGGGTAAATGGAAAACATATAATGTTTCATAGTATGTGAAATATTATTTTTTACTTGATCTGACTATTCCCATTTTTACTTCCTTTTAATCCATATTTTTTTTTCTTTGTCTTTTTGAGACAGGGTCTCACTATGCAGTTCAGGCTGGTGTTGAGCTCACTTTGTAGCCCAGGCTGGTGTCAAATTTACAATGATCCTCCTGCCTCAGCCTCCCAAGTGCTGGGATTAGAGGCGTGCGCCATGATGCCTGGCTCATCACCAAATCCAGTTTGGATCCACACTGTTAATCCTACCCCATTTCCCCCAGCACTTTAGAAGTTCCATTGTATTTTACTTTCTCCATTTTGAAACAGTCTGTGATTGATTTTTTCAAACAATGTTCTAATATTTACCTTAAATTCATTCTCAGATATTCTCCACTTTTTATGCCATATCTGGTTTTACAATCACAAATGCTGACTATGCCCTGACCTCAGTTGAACTTCACAAGCTGCTGCTGCCAGTTTGCCAGGCGTGATGAAGAAAATAATAGGCTTGTTTTTCACTCTACAAAATAATTCTCTCAAAATCCAAATGTGCGCTTAGGAATACTTTCAAATCTTTAATTCATCATTCACTAACCATTTAAGATGTTTCTCTACTCCCTCCTGAGTCCCATTTCTCATTTCAATCTAAAGTGATTTCTGTTAAGCGGGTTTACCCATTATGGAGTATCTCAGCATAATTAATCCAATTCTTTCTCCCTGCTCTTCTCAAAGATAATTTGTGTTTTGCTAATTACACTCTTTTCTTTCGAACCTGTGATTGTTCTTTCTCTAGCAGATCCTTCATCCTGCTCTCAGATGTTTAATTTGTTCTATTCACGCTTCTGCCGGCACTGCCCTGTGACAGACATGACCAACCACGCAAACACATCGTGAGACCCACCGTCCCTTTCCATATGCCACAGTGGAAACAAGCAAGCCAAATAACTTGATGGTGTAACTTTACAGTCAGCAACAACCATTGTGCAAGGCTGTGGCCAACAAATTACTGCCAGAAATCCATGAGGACAGATTCTCTCATTAAAAAAGAAAGGCATGGGCTTCCTAGGAGAAAGAACTTCTGTCCCTGGCCTCTTTGACTTTTTAAACCTAGAATGGTTACTAAGTCTAGTGGTACAGCACTGTCCTATAGCTTTAAATTTTCCTTCATAAAGAAGGTTTAATGCTATGAAAGGCAACAAGGACAAGCAGGAAGCACTCCTTGATATACTTTGTAGCCACAGAACTCCTTTCTGCCAATGCCTCACTTTGGACTTCTTGCTAATGGAATAATAAACTACCATTTAAACAAGCGAACACATAAAAAGGGACTATAGCTGGGTCTTTGCTACTCCAAAGACAATGTGATACCAATGGATGCTTTTCTTGATCTATTCATTCAACACCCAGCCAACAAATATAAAAACTCCAGAGATTCTTGCTACCCTTATGTATTTGTCATCCACTCAAACCAAGCAGTGATCGCAAACTGACAGCCTATAGTCTTACTAATGACTGGGAATACTAAGCTGATTCAGACTTCTAAGAGTCCACAGTCTCCCAGCATTCCACTGGAGCTGCACCATGGCTGCTCTTAAAATCACAGTGATATAAGGCAGGAAAGACATTGTGTTCATCAACCACCACTGGTCCAATAAATGACGCCTACAAAAATATTAACTCTCGCTACTTATGAAGATGAACTCCACATAGTTTAAAATTCTATGTGTAAAATGTAAAACTTCAAATTGCTAGAAAGTAATGAAGAAAGATGGCCACACATTATTTTATATAGGAAGATAGCTAGTTTCTTCTTAGTGAGAGTGTCAAGTGACTGAGAAGAAAAGCATCTAGACAGAAAACAATATTTCAAAATACGTAACTAATAAATGACTATCATCCAAAATACACAGAGAACCCTTAAAACTCAACAATGAGAAAACCAATAACCAAATGTAGAAATGAACCCAGAGATCTTAACAGACACCTCTCAATGCAGAGATACACAGATGGCAACTAACTGTGTACAAAAGCTGCTGAATGTCACTGAACCTTAGGGGAACATAAACTATAACAATGGAACACCAGGACTAAGCCACGACCCAGTGAAGACACAACACGAACACTTCACTGATAGTAGGAATGCAAAATGGTACAGGCATGCTGTGAGACACTGGGATAGCTTCCTACAGAACTCAGCAGACTTTTAACTTCCATCCTCACTGTTCTAAGAACGGCTCGACAATTTCTCCAAACCCAGCTTCTTGAACACATCAGCTCCATATTTCCAATGCTGGCTCAAATTGCATGAATGTCCTAAAAATGCTGTAAAACTCATACCTTTTCTCCCAGTTTCTCTTAGTGACACCACCTCCTTATAGGAATCTGTTTAATCTTTGAGTTATCCTTTGCATTTAACCCTCCCTGTCTCTTCACTGTCCACCATAACTGTGTCACTAATATCTTTTGCCTGTACTACTGTGGTGAAGATGGGGTACCTTCCTTGCACAGCTCCTTCTTGATGTATGCGGCACTTTTCTTAAAGCACACATTTAATATCATTATTTTCCCACTCAAATACCTTGACTGTCATCACACTGCCTAAGCATTAATGAGTGGTATATGTTCCTCTGCCGTCTGGTCTAAATTTACCTTCCTCAGTTCATATTTCTTAGCTCTTCGATATTCTCCTCACATCCCCTCATTTCTCACCCCCATAGCCTCTTGCTGTTATTCATTGCCAAGAAAATGTCTAACCTTCAGTCGCTACTCAAACTGTGTATGACTTGATAGTCATGTGACACTAGCGTATAGTATACAGTATGATAATAATGTCAGTCATAGTCATATGGTATATGACTAGGACTATCACTCAGGGCCTGGAGTAACTTTCTTAGATGTTAACAATTATTTGAATGAACACAGGGAGGCATGATTTTTCCTACACATTTTCAGGGAAAATGTAGAGCCCTGCCTGAGTAAACTCAGAGGCTCTGGGTGCAGCCTGCCTTTATTCAGACCTTAGCTCTACCCTTCAACTGGGTGAGTTTTTTAACCTTTCTGTGATTTTATTTCATTGTCTACAAATGAGGATAATGTATCAGTACAAGCTTCTAATGATCACTGAAAAAATACAAAGTAAATACAAAAGAACAGTAAGTAGACAGACACTAATTATTATTATTATTGTACCCTGATGAGGGGATTCAGTCAAGAAAAATGTAGTCACATAAACAAACGGATTACAACCCACAATAAGTGTTATGTGGAATATTGAACTGAGTGATGGGGACGCTCCAGGTGAGAAAGGGGAGAGATGAATGGACACAGAAGGCCACTCTGAGCGGGTGATACTGGAGAGCGGGTCTGAATTACCAAACACTCCATCCAGCCCTTGGAGATTCAAAGTTAGGGCTTTGCAGGCAGAGGAAATGACAGAGGTCTTAAGTGGTGTCTGAACAACATAAAGGCCATCGAGCCCAGAATTTTGCTGAGTAAATGAAGAATGCAGATAGCAGATGAGTAGGACTGGCAAGCAGCCCATCGTGTAGAGGGCACTGCTTTCATGCTAACTGTAAGGGAGCCTCTGGAGTATTTTATGCAGAGACACTGAGCACGGGCTGCAGTGTAAAGGGCAAGAATAGGAGAGGAAAGACCAGCTATGCCACCTGTGACAGCCAGAGAGCAGAAGGTGAAGCCTCCTCATCCTCTTCGCCAAGCAGGCAGTTCACCGCCCTCCTGCGCCCCTTTCATTTCTTCAAGAGAGCATCTATTTGACTGCAAGAGAAGCCCAGCATGCTCCCTCAATCGCTAAGCGTTTTGGATTCCTTCTGATATAGAGCAGAGCATTAGATGCAGTCTCTTAAAGTGTGAAACACCATGTTAGTATCTGTGAACACAATGCTGTACAGCATTTCTCTACACCTTGTGCATCTTGCATAACTGAAACTTTATGTGCACCGAGAACAACATTATTGTCATTGTCTTTTGTCAAGGTACTAAAAAAGTACCTTCTGTTCGGAGACATTCTTCACCCTCCCTGGCCGTTCATCTGTACTTTCTCTCTGATACCCCATGTGCATTTGTATCGGTTCTTCTGAGATGAGTTCACTGTGGGTAGGATTTATATGAATGGATTTCTGTTTGTCCAATTTTTCACTATACTTATTTCCTGATGAAAGTAATTATGAACCTTTTTTGATGTCAAATAACAGAATGCTATAAATTACTAATAAAAAAACATCTTGGCAGTGTATTGATATATTTATTTCAGTATCTATGTGAAAATTAAGTCTGATAGAGGTAAAATGAAAGAAGCTAAGGAGAAAGACTGTGTCGAAATAACATGTTCTAGTTGAAGTAAAGAAACTTCCTGAGGCAAAAAAGGGACAAATTAAATAACTATTGACTTCTAAACCAGGGTCAAAATAAAAGCATACATTATTGAAGCTAAAAGTGGTGAATGTTTTATTATGAAGACAACTAAATTGTTTTAGTTAGAATATCAAATTAAGCTGCTCAAGTGCTGCTACACTATACAGAAAATCAAAAGTAAAGAACATGATTCTGTCTTTCATTTGAAGGAGTCAGATAACCAGTAAAGTGTGGAATATACAATAAAGATTGTTCTGTTTAGGGGAACCAAGGCATAAACTGACATCCTCTGATTTAGAACATTTATATAAGAGGAAAAGTAGGCACAATTGTAGAGAGGTCTGGTGTAGCTTTAAAGCAAAGCAACTGGTACTTTGCAGTAGGATAGATTTACACTCAAGCTCTTTAAAATTTTATATTTTTTCGATAGATATTTTAGTACATTAAGCAAGATTAATGGCCATACAATAGAGTTTTCTCAATAAAAGATAGCAGGAATGTAAAAATATACCACAAAACGGGGAAATTTTAACTTAAAAGTTTTATTTAAACTGTAAAGTTGTTTGCTGAAAAATTTTTGTCTGACAAATACTAATACAAATATGATCAATCTAGAAAAAGTTTCACTGAATTTTTATTGCAGAAATTTAAGATTCAATTATATACAGATATGTACAAATACCATACTTGACAAGTTTTTAAAGATAAAATTTACAAAGACTGGTAGACAATATTCATTCTGATAAAATGAAACAGTGGGTGATCTTCATCTCTCTAATTTTTATGCAAAAATAAGATTTTATTTTTTTTAACTTGGATGACTGGACATACACCCTCCTGGCTCCATTAGGTGTTAAAGAGCTAAATCTACTGTAGAGCCCTCTATTCCACTGAAATCTGAATCACATCTGTAATCCTGTGAAAAATGGCACATGCAGAGAGAAAAGCCAAGAACCATCCTTTGTTTAATTTTCTTCATCCACTATAGCATCACGAGGTCAATTATAAGAGAAAACCAAATGTGAAGCTTAATTCTCTGACGTGACTTGACAGCTGTAGTAACGTGCATAAATTGGCCTTCTAAGATACAGCACTGTCAGTATTTGAATATGGTTTAAGAGTACCTAACATGCTGAAGTTTACATGCTGCAGAAACTTGCTCCATGGTGCGTCTCTGATTATCACCGAAAGCTGCCTTCCCATTTGCTGGGCAATTGGCATTTGTTATCTCCTATTACAGATAAATATGGAAATGTTGTTGACCTGCTTCCCTGGAATACTGATAAACATGCTTTCTCCCCATTCTGTTATCTCACTTTTCTGGGAAAGTTCTAAAGTATAAGCAAAATAGGATAAAATATGTATACCCTCTCTAGGGACTGGAGGAAACTTTAGTTTCCCAAAGCTAAGTTGACTGTCATAATTGAGGGTGTCCTGTAAGTACATATTGAGATTTTATCTGGTGGCAGGAATAAGTTTTCTGGAAAAATCCATGGAAAAATTATGGCATTCTAGGTATTCATTGTGGTCTTGCTTTCAAAAATTTACTGAGACAAAAAAGGCATTACTTAGTTGAGTTCATTAAGTCATCAATTTTAGTCCCAATAGATTTTTTTCTTTCAAATAAGTAATTGAAAAATAATGTAATTGTTTACATGAAAATAAAGTCACAGAGAAAGGGCAGGAAATGAGTGAACTATGTAAAGCGATGGTGTGATTCCCCTTTTCCTTTCTCTGGATGCTTTATCCTTTCCTCTTCCTCTCCTCGGTTTTTGCCTCTCCCCCCCTGTAGAGCATTCCTTGGTGCTATCCCCAAGGGCCTTGCCCTGAACTTTTATCTTGCTCATATGCGGATGTGCAGTGATACACACATGCACTCCACAATTTCACCACGATGTCCCACAGATACCCTCAATTCGGTATGCCTAAAAGGTGACACACGATTTCCAGTGGAAGCAGTTCTTCCCTGCGTGTTTCTTATCTTCACAGGAGGCTTTGGAGCCGTGTGCACCTCTCCCTGCATTTCACGCTCTCCCTCTTCATCCAAGGCACTCTCAACACCATCCTATTCCCCTCCCCATCATTACTGCTTTGCTAAAGTTTCTGCTTCTTTCTGGATGCATTATTCTGAGTCATAACTAATCAATCTGCTAAGGCAGAAGCATTTCAACTTTACAACACAGCTCTTCCACACTCAGCAGAGTGATCCTTCTGCTCTGAAGCATCAATCTGCATGTCATGTTCTAGCTGAAAAGTCACTGATGGCTGCAGATTGCAAGCTACATGTCATGGTGCATGAGTCCTTAATAATCTGACTCCTAACCCCGAATTCTGTCCTTCTGAGCTTATCATCAACTTTGTTCTCCTTCAATATTTCTTTCAGTGAACCTTATGGTGAGAACAATCGTATCAGAGATCTACCATATAATTCAATCTATGTAAATACAAATTCTAGAAGCAGCACATCTGAAATCCTTGAAAAAGATCATTTCTTTTCCTATGGAGTCAATATAATGCCTCCCAACTATGTCAAGAGAACCTGTAATTTTAATAAAGCATTGGAAACTCTAACATAGAAAAACAGATGGTTATACAAAAACCAAAAAAAGCAAATATAAATTTTGTAATTAAATAGATCCATTATATTATGGGCCACTAAGTATTTTCTATGAAGGACCAACTTACAAATAATATAGGAGTTTTCATCCGTACAATATTTATCTCAAGAATAAATATTTGTAGTGTAAGGCAGGCATAGAAAGCACAAAAGGAATGTACATAGACGTATACCAAAAACTACTCAAGTAAATGGTGGGCAAGATATGGTCTGTGGGTTGATTTTCAATCCATGCAATTATCATAGAATTGCAATTTCAAAGTAAGGTGACTCTGGATCAATGAAGATTTTGTTGTGTTTTATAAATTGCAATTAGACACATGAAAAAAAATTACATAAGTTGGTACTTGCAAATGAATAAAGGAGTCACCTGGTACCTATACTCAGAAAGAGACAGTCATAGGAGAACCTCAGCGAACAGCATGAGACAGGAAGACTGTTATTAGAAGGGACCAAAGAGGGGTAGAAGTGTAAGAGGTATTTGAAGACACCAGCTTTCTAATGACAGAATTAATATCTACTTTTCAAGCAAAACAGAGCAACATAATTAACAACGCTAACATCATCAGCCATACTGGAAAAAGTGCCAATAATTCTTCCAAAAAGTTATGGAAAATATAAAGAGATAAGAAACAACTAATGCAGGGGTCAGGAGTGTGGCTCACTGGGGCACTTGTCAGCATGCACGAGGCCCTGGGACTGATTCCGGGAAAAGACAGGAAGAACAGGGTAGAAAAGAGGGAAGAAAGAAAGGAAATGAGGAAGAAAGGGGGAAAAGGGAGAGGAAGGAAGGAAGGGAGGGAGGAAGGGAGAGAGAGAGGGGGGAGAAAGGGAGGGGGAGAAAGGGAGGGAGAGAGGAAGGAGGGAGGGGGAGGGGAGGGAGGAAGGAAAAAGTTAGGCCAAACTGGGGCCAGAGAGTGACACTACAAACGGAATTCTTCCTGAGTAAGAAATCAGAACAGAGCTGAGGATCTAGCTCAGTGGCCCAGGTACCTGCTTGGCAAGTGCAAGTTCCTGAGTTTAATTCCCCATACCAAAAACAAGAACAAAAAACATATAAAAAAGGAATCAATAATGTCCACAGAAACAAAATATAGACTTTAAAAATCAATCCTGAAGAACATGGTAATTGTGGTATACTTCTGTATATCTAAAATAAGGGTATCTTATAACTGAAAAATGTCAAACAAAATATATTGTTTCAATATCAAAAAGTGGAGAAATACAAATGTAAAAATAATTACGATGGGAATGGTAGGCAGCCATTAAATTAGATAATAATGCCTTTTGTAGTTATGTGAAATGTCATACTATGCTTTTTAAACAAAATTTTTAAAAATCTATATATATATACAACCTGCTGCATGCACCATCTTCTCTTTAATTAATGTCATCACTTCTTTGAACTTTATTTCGATGGTTTTTGTACTCCCTCGTGTATTTTTTTCCTTTTCAAATTTTTTTAAATGGACCACAACAAAAGTAAATCTAAACTAACAACACATGCAGCTGCATTTTCAGTGAGGATACCAGATCAGGCAATGTAAATAATAAACATTTTTGGAGATTTTAGGGGAAAAAAACATGGTGTAGTTTCCATTTTCAAAAATTTATTTGAAATAATGACAAAAGAAGAAATCAGAAGAAATAGAAATATTCAGGTGAATGGAGTAAGTTCTATTTTTATTTAAAAATTATATTCTAATATATTTCATTTTAATTAAAATCAGTAAACACCAAGTATAGAAGATAAAGAAATCTATGAGATCAAGATGGATGGGTGAAACATGTACAGATTTTTTGTTTTTAATATAAAAATAAAGATTCTACTAGAGAGTTGCACAAAAACAATTTTACTTAAATCATGAAACATTCAGAGACAGTTATTTCACAGCTTATGCAAGTAGCTTGATATGATTTCCCTGTGCAATTTAACTGGGAATTTCTTATTAAGTCAAATGGAGTAGCATCCTCTCAGCCTAGAATCATGCCCATATCACATATCTCGGGGATTAATGGTCATTAGTCAGGTCTTCTTGACTAGATATAAAGGAAAGTGAAAATCTCTTCTCCACTTCTATTTCCTCCCCTCCTCCCCCTTTTCTATCAGGCAACAGGACAGAAGGATTTAATTCAGGTCAATCACTTACTAATCCACAACGTGCGCAAGAAAGCAGCATTGCTCAGGGGTCTGGAACAGTATTTAAGCTTGCTTAATTTCCCAGTAAGCTCTAAGCCTAAAACCTAAGAACCAATAATGAGCGGCTCCTCTCTGCAGTGTCACTTGAAAGCATACTTCTTTTGCCAAAGAGGTATTATTCAATGACACTGTCCACGCTACCTCGCTACGAAAAACACATATACCATTTTAGCTCCTTTAAATTAGAAGCAAATTCTTTCTCTTAAAGTACTGTGTAACAAGAGTTTAGTTTTATTGCAAATGAGCTATGTTGGAGACCAGGAAACACAAATTGAACAGAAATAGGATTTCGTGTATTTCAAGAAACCTTCGGAGATTTTTGTTCTCCTAGAAAGTTTTAAATATGCAGGGTAAATATTGAATCATTTTGTAACTAGAAGTTAGAAGATTTAGGGATGAGTTTTTAAAAATAAAGTATAGTTTTAACAAAATATTGTAGGGTTTCCTGTTTGCTTGTTTTTAATTGTAGCAATGCCCAAGCATGGGTTTTATAAAACATCAGGGAGCTATCCTTTCATTTGAAAGAATTATGGCATGCTAAGAACATTAAACTATGGTTTAAACTTTGAAAACATAATTAAATATACATGTATAAAAATGTGTGTGCCTGTATGCACATGTACACAAATCTTTTCAGAAAACAAAAAAATAACATGAAATATACAAATATCTTTGTAGAAAGAAAAGAAAAATAATATTAAATATACACTCAACTTTTCAAAAAGAAAAGAAAAAGTAACATTAAATTCTAACGAGTCTAATAACCCCGAGTTCCACTGTGAGCAGCATTAGTAAGCCACCGATGACTTTTTAGAAAATATACTAACCTATACATAGGAAATCACCCAATTAAACTGGTGTTTTACAAATAACAGATGGCCTTCATTTCCTTTTCTGGGTCTAGACTGATGAAAACAAAATTTAACATCCAGCCGAATTTGTAGACTCCATCCCTTGAAACATATTTTGCTGGTCCATGGGCTTATGTTTCACAGGACATGACTGAAATAAGGATTTCTGTGTATAACTCAAACATATATCGTGTTATTATGAGGAAATCTGTATGTCACTGACAAATAAATGCACGTATATTAGAGTGCCTCCACCGCTCTTCCCTCTGTTTCAAGAAAGGGATATGGAGATCAAAGAATTTGGAAACAATGGACAAACGCTCAGTGAACTGGTGTGGTAAGAGGTCCTGAAAAATGTGCTGTGCTTCAGCTGTTTCCTAGAACTGCGCTAAAATATGCCTCTTTGGGTTTTTTTCTTTGTCCTTCTGAGACAGGGTCTCACTGCCCAGTTCAGGCTGGCCTTGAGCTCACTTTGTAGCCGAGACCGGTTTTGAACAAGCAATAATCCTCCTGCCTCAGCCTACTGAGTGCTGGGATTATAGGCATGTGCCACCACACCCAGCATCCTTGATCTTTTTAAACTTTACACCTCTTTAAAATTAAATCAACATAATGGTTATTAAAATGATAATTCTGTAACAAAGGTTTAATGATATGGACACTTAGCAAGCACTGATCAACTGATATGGGCATCCCTTATGTTACAGAATTGAAAACGTGCATTTCATAAGTGCGCTGTTTTAAACTTATTTGCGTGTAGTTCTTTCCCCAGACACATCTTCCTAAATTTTTATGATTAAGACAAAATTTACTGTTTTGCCTAAAGTAATATTCATTAGATTTTAATACATGGTAAGAAACATCCATTCTCTAATTGTAATAAGTGTATTGCTATTTATCTTCCACTTATTCTTTCACATGAACTTCAAAAATAATTTTGTGCAGCTCTCTACAAAGCCCATTCATACTCTAACTATAAATCATGATTGCATCATATTAATTTGAAAAAGATTTTTCTTTTAATGATATTAATTAAAATATTTTGTTATTTATTTCATATAATTCTTTTCTTATGCTTTTCAATGAAATGTAATTATTTTTCATTTAGGTTTTGCTTTTTTCTTATTAAATCATCCCACTCCATGTGATATTTCTTACTGTTTTTGTGGTTACTGGGAAAGGCATATTTTCCCTTTACTGTGTTTGCTGTTTTAGTGTAAAAACAAACACCAGCTACGGAATTGAGTATTTTTGTCTTGCATCCAGTAACTTAGCATATTTCCTCATCAGTGTTAATACTTTTGTTAGGTTAGGTTAGGTTCTGCAGGTTTAAAGTCATAGCACCCGTACTGTGGTTTAAGGTATGTACTAAAACAGCACTGCTGAATTTCCATTCATGGTAGTATTTAAAGAAGAACAACAATTTTAATATGTGGCAAAGAATCTTTTTTGACTCCAAATATGACTTGTAAGTCTAAAAATTCTCTATAAATGGAGCCATGTAGTTAATAACATTAGCTGGATCAAACTGTGCTTAGACTTTCCAGACAACCTAAAAACTCTTCTAATGATAAACTTCATGCCAATCAAAACAACTGATTGAAAAACAAATGTATATATAACGTAATTAACTAAATATATTTACACACATATATGTAATATGAAAGCATAATCTTTTAAGTGTAATATTCATATTTCATAATACTGAGGTTAATTATCAATAACACATTTAAATAACATGTTACTCTGTGGCACTCTAATGTTCACACCATTTATTTTGCTTTCTCAATTTTAACTGTCTAGTATTAGATGCTTACACAATTTCACATTAATTAAAATGTTAAATTCCTTTATCAGCCAAAATTGCATATCATTTTTAGGCACACATCACGGCTTTGAGTGACCTTGGAAAATAGCTTCTAACCTGATTCAAATTTTAAAGCAATTAGTCTAGTCACGTAGTTGTATTTAATTTAGGATATTGCTTAACAGAGTAATAATAATTTTAAATAATTTACCAGAGAAATTAATTTAGCCACGTAGACGTTCATCTTGAACTAAAAAAATTTAGAACACAGAGATTGTGCGCAATGGTTGAGCAGAAGTGGCTCGGGCAGGGGCTGTGACGCAGATCAGAATTAGAGCACGTTTAGAATGATAAGTCTGCACAGGATTCACCTAACAATCTTTGTCCTATAAAGATGGCAGAAGAGGTCTGAGGACATAGCTCAGCAGCACAGAGCCTGCCTGGCAAGTGTTAGGTCATGAGTTCAATTCCTGGTATCAAGAGAGAGAGAGAGAGAGAGAGAACAGGAGGTATGATTATTAGCACTTACTATTATCATTGGTTTATGGCACTTATTTATTATCTCTTCTAAAAATAAAATATGCTCCACAAAATGTTTATAAACCGCATTTTTATGATCATTCCTAAAATCAAGTGCCCCAAGTCATCATTCTTTACATGATTTGAGTAACATTTCCATGGTTTCTTTTTACTGTACACAAAAACAGAACTGAAAAGTTTGAACAGCCTTTATGTTATAAATCTGTGAATTCAGTGTGTAACTGATAAATCAGATGAACTCTTTTCAAATCAATTTCATTCATTCTGGCAAATCAAAAATAGCGAGGGACATGTATTAACAATGACCTTTACTGGCTGTACGTGGTGGTGCATTCCTGTAATCCCAGCATTTGGGAGGCTGAGGCAGGAAGATTGCCACATGTTTGAGGCCTGCTTGGACTAAGTAGAAAGTTCTATGCCAGCCTGGACTACATAGCAAGACCCTGTCCCCAAAAGAAAAGCAAAACAAAAACAAAAAAGAAAATGAAACAGAACAAAAAAGCAATAACATTTACAGGTTTTGGAAAATAGTACTCCACGAGTGTAGAACAGTAAACATGCTAGCAAATAATTTAGGTAGCATCGATCCTATCCATTGAGTATACATATTTTGCTTACGTTTGTGGGTCTAGTTGAACAGCTTTACTTGTATTTTGCTTTAGCTGCAGGTGTATGGATTTGAAGGAACAAGAGTGTTAGTTTCCATGGAGAAAATTCTCCGTCACTGATGTCCTTTTCATGTGTAATGACTTAGTGTGATACTCGTTTTTGTGTACATCAATTTTAGACCACATCATGCTCCAAATTATATCACTTTATAACCAAATCAAGGAAAAAGTATTGTTCAGTTAATAAAGCTATGACATTACACATAACAAGAACTAATACCATATTCAATTAGAAAATACAGATCATTTATTCTAAAAGTCTTCATCAATCTTCTTAAATAAGTATCTTATAGTATAAATGTATCCCTACCCTGGGTCATATTCCTATTATTAACCCTGAAAGGTTTAACTTCATGGCTTATTAATATGAAAGAAATAAGAACCATTTCAGGTTTTATCTTTTATACTAAATGTTCCTAGGCACACTGACACAATTTGTTATTCAATGAATAATTACACATAAAACTAGATCCCACTGGTACAACATAAAAAGTGTTTGTGATGTGAGGGAATGCCATAAGATCAGTAATGTAAAAGCTGGATGGGAGAAACACCCACCTCCCTCTGTTAACATTACTGCAGCTCAAGGTTACACAGCTAATTAGCAGGACAAGCGCACAGTTTGCAATTCTAGCACACGTATTTTAAAAATAACAGAGTGGATTTCTCATGTCCTGATTTGAGATATGAAAACTTTTTCAAGGTGGTTAATTGTGCCACACGTGTACACCATTTGGCTCTGCTATTTGTGTCCAGATCACAGGTAGCAGGTGCAGAATTTAAGCAAAGACCGGCGGGCAGAGCTTGAGACTCAGAAGTAAGAACTGCAGAAGTCTGAAGGAGCCTTTTATTCTGTGGTACTCAGACAGCCATGCTGTTACACATGGACATGTGGGTTGTGAGATACATACAACATGAATATTTTTCAGTGTTATGAAGAAGGAAACCCTGTCATGTGAAACACTATGCATGAAAACAGGGCATATTATGGTAATTGAAAGAAGAGGGCCTGATACGGCATGATTCCATTTACATAAGATACTGTAATAGTCAAAGTCATAAAAGGCACAAAAGCAGAGAGTAGAACAGTGGCTGCTGGGGTGGATGAGAAGGACATGGGGAACGTTATCCTGGTTATAAAGCTGACATTCCATACAATGGAAAAGTTCAGAGATCCACTGTACAAAGTAACACCCATAGTTAGCAAGAGAGTATTGTATATTTTATTATTGTCAAATGAATGGATCTCATGTTTAAGTATTCTTACATGAACACAAAAACCCCAAAAAGAACACAAGGACATTCTGAAGTTTACAGATATCCAGAGTACACATATGTTTTGAAGAGGGTACCGGCAATCAAACTCAGGACCTTGTACTTGCCAAGCAGGTGATTGTGCTGCTGAGCCATATCCATGGCCCTACATATGTTTACAAGCTCACCAAAATCTACACATTAAATGGTTGCTATTCCCGCATGCACTATTTAACCTAGTGCTCCAAACCTATAAAACACAGATGAATAAATTGAAGCATAGAGAGCTTTCACATTTTGCTCAGGGTAGCAATGTGGGAAAGTGCTAGAAATAGGATTTTAACTCTGGATTTCAAATTTCCTCTGTCCCTCAAAACACCATGGATTACATATTAATGTAGTGTATATTAACACTAGAAGTAATCTCATGTCTCTAAGTAAAAAAACAAACACATAGCTTCAAATTTGTGAACTATTCTCCCAAAGAAATAAAAAAGTAGCAAGTTTTATTTAATTTAGAAAAAGAAGTTGCTTTTTTCTTTTGTACCAAAGACAGAAGAGTCAAACAATGAAAAATACAAATCGATGCCAGGAAGGACAAAAAAACCCCACATACATAAAGAAATGTGTCTGTTATAATTAAATTTTTATAATTTTTTCAGAGCAACAATTTTAAAAGTCTCTACTACACAAGGAATATAGTATTCTAATAGGGCAAAACTTACTACAAGATTACAGTAGCAACATTTAATTACATACATGTATACACTCGCACTCGATAGATATTAGGAATACATTTAAAACGGTTCACATAAACGATACTAGTGTTATTTTTACAAGCTGCAGATTTCCCATTTCATTGGCCAGTATTGAAGTATGATTACTGTTATTTAATACTGGTAGTTTTTCTGCTTGACTGTGCATGGTGCAAAAATTTCTCAACACAGTGACAAAACCATGCTCTTCACAAAGTATTATAGTCTCCAAGGACAGTATATTTTCTCAGCCCTGAAATTTCCTATACTTGTAATATTGGATTCATGCGAAATTTCTTACTACTTTGCTCCATACCTAGGAAGCCATTCAAAGTGTTCAGTTCCCACAGATCTTAGGACTAATGGGCCTCTAGTATTGTTGTGGGCCTGGTCTCCACATTGTCACCAGTTGTGGGCTTCACAGAACGTGTGTATTTGTGCTTCCCACCATACGACGGAATTAACACCTCCTGGGTGGGGAAAGGCAAGGTGCATTTCAGATATTTTTATGTGCTTCTGATACAGACAAAAGTTTAAGTACTTGCTCTGTGTTGAAAATCTTGAGACTATGGACCTCAGACTTCTAACATATGATCACTGTACTGAAAAAAGTGACAGAGGGAAAAAAGGTCTCTTGAATTTATGGGACAATCGGCTTATTTCAATCTAGGAACACAAGGACAAGCATAAAGGCAAAGACAAGCATAAGGGGGGATTTTGGTTCTACTCCTTCTGATCTGTTCATCTTTGGGCAAGTGAGCTAACCTTTCTATAACTTACCTGATGATACAGTATGTCCCGATCTAATAAACATTCGTGTGTATATGTATTAAACTAATTGGTGCATAATGCCTAAATCTAAATGTTCATTAAGTATTTTCATTAATGTGTATCTTCCTTCATTCATCCATCTATGCATTCAACTGATACCTGATTCCTAAAATGTGTCAGGCTCTGTGCTATTATCAAAAGGCAGTGATGAAAGCTGGGATGATAGCATATTTTGGGGCAAGGTGTTTGCCTATGAGGAGGAGGTCCTGGGTTCGAGTCTCAGCATTAAAAAAAGAGGAAAGTACAATCTTGTGAAAAATGCAAATGTTAATCAAATAATTACACAGGTATTATATCTATGATAAATCTAGAAAAGGAGAGGTATTAAAGGAGTTAAAAGAACGGATAGTAAGAAAATTGAATAGGAAAAGAGAGTGTATGTCTTCCTGAGGAAAACAACAGAAGAATAGCATTAAGAGAGTGAGGACATGTAGCAGGGGTTTCCACACCTGCCCCTTTTCATTCAGTGACCATGCTGGCTGAGTGCTGTAACTACAGCTACACTTAGTGTTTGCAGTTTCCAGAAAAGAGATGCTTAGAAAAATGAAATATTTAAGCAAAGTCATGTTAAATGTAGCAAGCGTCATATTCCTAAAAGTAGAAATTCTGTCTATTTTGAGTCTAACCTTTTCTTCTCCGTTTGCTCTTAAATGTATTTCCAGCTGTAAGTGAGGCTATGAGAAACCTCTCAATAGTTAGTAGCGTAGGAGAGTTCAAAGTTAGAAAGGAGCTGGGTCTTTAGGGTTGGGAGAGAGGAGGGAAGGAGGAAGAGAGAGAAGTGGACTGTGTTCGTTAAAGCATCAGGATGCTGCGGGGCACCCAGACGTCCCATTTATCACAGCTAAATCAGGTCTGTGAGCACTCTTTATTTCTTATGTGATTACGCTAGGTAAGAATTCATCTAACATAAACTCTGACAATACTTAGTAGAGGCTTTAATTCAATGCAAATGTTTCCCAACTACTATTATCCTTTGAATCATTTGTTAAGCTTTATTATAATACTGTAATACCAGCTGCCTCCTTCAGAGAATCTCAGGTGGGTGTGGCAGCACAGGTCTCTAACCCAGCATTCTTGGAGGCTAAGGCAAGAGGATCATGAGACCCAGCCAAGCCTTGACAATTCAGCAATTAGTGAGATCCTTTCCCAAAATAATAATTTTTTTTAAAGGGTGGGAATAGAGCTCAATGTGAAGCCCTGACTTTGACCTCTAGTATGAGAAAAAAAATTTTTGATGGGATAAGGTCCGGATTTCACTCTTCTAGAACTTTCTCAGGCACTCTAATGTGTGGCCGTGGCTGAAAACTAGTACTGTATGATCATAAAATATGGATAAAAAGTTTTTATTTAATTAGTATGATTATAGACTAGAAAGATAATAAATTTAGTTTCAGAGACTATATTTAAAATAATTGTGGAATGATTAAAAGACCTCATCCAGGAGGCAAATGGGGATATTGGATGCTACTAAAATTATTCTGACTTATATTTAATAGCCACAATTTCTGAGGATGTCACTAAAGTACTACTGGATTGCACTTTTCCTGTCCTTACATCCCCTAACTGATGGCCTTCATGCATTTGAACAGAATATATTGATTACTACTGAAATCTTCCTTATTTATGTTCCTCCTACAATTATACATTTTATTTCTTCTCATTCAAAATAAATTTGAATAGGAACTGTCTCTTTTCTGTATCCTACTGACTGATCCTAGTTATCAGAATACTGATTTAAACAGTATCATTTCCTTTTTTATGAGTTCCTAGAGAACAAGTATATGGCAGTATATTGTTTACCCTCAGAAACATATATTCTTGGTATTTTACTTTTGGTATCAATTGCATGTCTTATTGATGCAATTTTTCAGATCAAAGTATACATAAAAATCTCCATGTACTTTTAATGTCCTCTATGTTGTAAGCAATATGCTAGTGAGGGAAATTCTTTAACAATTCCCTAAAGCTATTTAAAATAACGTAATTTTCTTATATCATGCACAGATGAAAAGGGTTGTTGTCTGTTTTATTTATTCACATCTCACATACTTTTGAAGTGTCAGCTAGTAACTTTTGAACAGGAATAGTGGTGATTTCAGCTTTAAAGTAAATATATAATCAAATGCAACCTGAGTCATTATATAATAGCAAAACACACAATATTTCTATTCAGAAATTATTATACTGTGATCTGATTACCTTTAACATTACGTATCACTCTCTTTAAAATATGGCTCAATCACAAAATGTGAAGGTCTCAATATTTCATTAGTGTTGATTGTAACTAACAAATTACTTTGCAAAAGGCTAGCATGAATTCTATCTGCCTTACTAGATGATGTAGCTGTCTCCAGGGTCAAAATACCAGACTCCGTGGCTGACTAGTTTTGTTTTGACTTTCAGTCAGAAAGAAAGCACAGTTCTATTGCATTTTTTGACCTAAAACATTTATCATTTCAGATATTTTCTGTGATAGCTAATGCACATTTAATTTTTGGAAGCATATTCAAGTCTATTTAGTGCCTTCTGACCAGCTGAATAATTCATGTATGTTTCCCTACGGTGCTATCCAGCACTGTAAGGACAAGAACTGTGCCTCCATTTCACGTGTTTTTTTATTTCATGTTTTTAAAATATTTACTTTTGAATTATGTTAAATGCTTACTTTACAAAATTAAATTCCACCCCTACATTCACTTCACTTTCGGGAAGAATAAAATATCAAAGTGGAAAAACTTCCTATATGAATTTCAAAGCTTGTAGCAAACTCAAAATTATTATTTTTATTCACAAGTTACCAGGAACTAAGACACTCTATGTGAAACATAGAGTTTAAGCAACTTGTACTATATATATATATATATATATATATATACACACACACACTTTTTTCATCTTCCAAAAAATGACAAAATGGAATTAGAGTAGCATTTGCACATAAGGACCTCAGTGTCATCCCAGGGTTTTAAGATGGTGCAGTGTATGGTTCAGAACCGGGAGGTAAGCAGGCACGAAGACTCACGCAGCTTGTGACTGACCGGGCTACAGACAGAGCAGGTCCCTTGTGCAGCTAACACTGTGCAGCCCCCGGGGCCCAGGCACTCCTCTCTCGGGTGCTCAGTTTATGTCTCAGGCCTTGTAATTCCCCTTTGGACTTCATACTTACCCCACTGCTAACTTCACACCACAGGTACAAGTCCCTATCTACATAAAACACTGAATAACGCTTTATTCTCCTAGACACTGACAGACTCCCACCTTAGATTCCTTTAAGATTTTATGGTGACACTATGATATAGACCCAAGTGACCATGACTACCTACCCTTTTCCTATGAAGTATTTTGACAGGAGCAATGTTCTCCAGGTGTATCTTAGCATTTTTTCAAAGGAAGATGTACAAAACCTGTTCCTCAAACCTTCTTCACTACACTGGGTAACTGACACAGGGGTAGACGTCACATGACACAAACCTGATACCAAGACCTGTGAGGCAGTGGGGTTAGGAAATAAAGTGAAATTTATCTGAATCAATATCTAAAGTTTCCAGTTAGCACTGAGGGTGGCTGAGGTAGGGGGATTATTATTTAGAGGCCAGCCTGGGCAACTTAATGAGACCCCACCTCAAAATAAAAAGTAGGCAGGAGATGGATCTCAGTGAAGAGACTCTGGGTTCCATCCTCAGTACTACCAAAAGAAAAGAAAATCTACAGTTCGTGGCCAGGCAAGACCATCTGAAACAAACACTGGAGACAGAAAGGCTTCTAAACACAGGACTTATTTCAAGTAAAAAAGGGATCATAAGTATTAACTTATTACATTATTAATCAGGTGAAATAATGCTGTTTCATGTGTGTAAATTACATGGAGAGAAAGAATAAAAGAATGAAGCAAATTATTGTTTCTATCAACTATTTTCAATGGAAGATTTATAGTAACTGTAAACCAGGGTAATAATAAATAATGCAAGATTTTAGTCCAGTCTACACTGGCATTTATTTTGAATACACCACTTTAGTTATGTCTTGAATTATAATATCATTAATTTATTGCTAAAATAAACACAGAATGCTGCTTATTTTTTCAGGAGAAGATTTACACCCCTGAAAGCTTGGTCCCATAAACTCCCTGTAGAAAGTATCTGATGTGAGCTTTAAATCAATGAATATTTTGCTACAACTAAAATAGAGATGCCTGAACTCCTTTTTTGTTAGCCAAAAGGTCTCCTGAAGGTAACATTTTAAGCCCATTTCCAAAGATCTCAACTAGCAATAAAATATAATAGCAAGGAAATAAAACATTTTCAAGGCAATAACAACACTCTCCCCAGACCTAACTGCTCTGAGCCTTTCTTCCCCTGACCGAGGTACCCCAGAGGGCCCCGCCCTGCCACACAGCTCCGCAGAAGCCTCTGAGCTCTTCTGTCTATGCCATGCTTCTAGTCTCCCAGAGAAGTTTGCACAAAGTCTTTAAAAATATCCCTCCTCCCCGCTAAAAAGATATTCCTGTTCCTTTGGTATGGCACGTACCTGGGCGCTGAGGAAAAGAAACCAGGAATTGTCGCTAAGTGCTGCCACAAGTCAGGGAGGTGTGCGAGCTAATCTTGGCAGGGAAACTAATTTTTTAGATTCTGTAAATTATCTTCTCTCATTTTATAGCCTTTGCTTATCTCTCAGCCACTTTGAAGAAGATATGATTCACAATTTTCTGTGTGCTTATCTATGAGTGTTTAAAAAAGGGGGGCTGTTTATTGTAGGGATAGTTTCACGGCCTTATGATCACAGACTTAAGAAGGCATCAAAGTATATATTTTGTGAATAGGAACAGTAGGAATTAACCATGCTGTATATTATAGTAAGCACCATTATACATCTTCAAGCCAGTGCTGAATCATTTTCTCAATTCACATAAGCTATGTTAGTAACTCTTAACTAGCTTACTTGCTTAGTTCCAAGGTCTAATGCATACACTAGCACCATTTAGTTTTATATACAAAAAGGAGTGATAAAAATATGGTGAAAATTCATTACAGTGGAAGAAAGACCCATTCTGGAAGTCACCTTTCATCGCTTTAGGATGCGCCATTGAAAAATAAAAATGGCAACTGCTGCCACCCAGCACCACCCAGCAGGAAGGCCTCCTGTGAAACATTACAGTGCGTCCTCATCTACCTCACCCACTGGATCTGCGCCGTGAGACTTCTTCTGCAAAGTCACGATGATTCTGAAGAGTAAATGTTTTGGATTAATCTGGACATTGAGGCGGTCATGAAATGAAACTAAAGACACTCACAAAAGAGGACATCAGAACTGCTTCAGAAAGTGGCCAGAGGCTGGGATGAGTGGGCTGGTAGTGAGGGGGAGGAGTTTTAAGAAGAATTCATGGTCATGTGTCTTTCACTGTGATAAATTTTAATGCACACTATTCTTTATATCATACCTTATGTGTTGCTTTGTTTTCCCACTAAAGTCCCCAAAGGGCTCTTCTGTGTACCAAAAAATACCATGCTGGGATACTGCCTTCAGGATAAATATGGTCGAGCATTGTATCTACTATTTAGTTTCAGTTATTTGACATTTCTAGGCTCATGTTGAATGTGGAACAGTAGATTGGGTGAAGAAGCGGAATGAAGGGATCATTTGGTTAAACAGCACGGAACTGAGGAACATGGCAAAACAATGGATCAGGAACACACACAGCACCTGGAATCAAGCAATCCCACAGGCACATTGTAAGAGTCTGAGCAAGGAAGTAAAACATACTGTAGCTTCTGACATAAAGCCAGTGGGTACAGGAAAGAGGGCAGAAATTAAAACACAAGGAACACTGACGTTGTTTAGAACATAAGAGGGGGCTGCCTAAGCCTTCTGGGTAGGGAGAGAGCTGTTCAGAAGCCAGAAGCCATTCAGATAGTTACCGCCTTGTGCCTTGACCACACAACACACTTTCACCTGCCAATCTCCCAAGCCCCGGCCCAGATTTTCCCTCCTCCTCTCCAGCCCAGCAGAGATGTAAAGGGCTCTGTCAGGTCTTTCCTGGTCCCCAGCCCGGAGTAATTGATTACTCCCTCAGAGCACTTCAAACATACCTCCATGATAGCCCCAATTATCCTGATTTATGGTTGTTATGTCTCTCCATCTTCTGCAGAGATATGAGCTCATCAGCGATTAAGGGACCCAATCATGCGTCTGTACTTCTCTGAGGCTACACGGTACCCAGCCCAGGAATAACATGATCGTTAAAAGAGGAGTCACGGGGAAAAAATAGCTTTGCTTGAAAGGAGAAATAGCAAATATTTTGTCTTTCAGTTTATCTTTTCTTTCTAGCTGTATTAATATTATGAAAAGTAAGAAATATACGCATGTATGTACAGACAAAATTATTGAAGATATTAGCACAAGCCTAAGAAGGGTTTAATTTCAACTCTCAAAATTATAGATAAAAGTAGGATAGGATGGTTCTTGGTAAATTATTTAGTGCACAGAACGATTTTAAAAAGTCATGATTTTTTTCTTTTGCTCCCGGCAATTAAACTCAGGACTTTGAGCTTGCCAGGCAGGCACTGTGCTGCTGAGCTACATTCCTCACCCATAATGATATTTTTGAATATCTTAGAAGTACGTAATTGAATTACAGAAACTGACAGTCTTCCTGGGTGTGCTTATGCACACCTGTAATCCTAGGACTCAGGAGGCTGAGGCAGGAGAATTGCTGCGACTTTCAGATCAATCTGGGCTACAAAGTCAGTTCAAGTCCACCCTGAACTGCATAGCAAAACTCTGTCTCAAAAAGAAAAAAAAAAAAAAACAACCTCCTCAAATCTGGTTTAGCTCTACATTTTCAAGTAAAAATGTCTCTCAGAACTTCATCACATTTATATTATTGTAAGAATGATGTACACTCTGATGCACTCCCAACTTCTCAACACAGGCATCACAGCAAAGGACAGATTACATTATGCGGCAAATGACATCAGCGTTATGCACATTGTATTAGTCTATGATATTTTAAAACTTGATTTGTATGTTATTCCTCTTCTGCTCATTAACCAAACTTTGATTAAGAAATAAAATTTCCTGTGCTCATTAATCAACATAACTAACACACAAACACACACACAAACACACACACGCGCACACAAAATTTAAAACAAAAGCATGCACTGTATAATAGTTATGTAAATGCTTTCACAATGGAAAGAATACTACATGTTTGTCTTTGATGTGAAATTGCTACCTTTATACTGGAGTGACATTCTTTTTGTTTATGAGACATTGAAGAGTAGATAACTGGCCACCTTGTCAAGAGATGTATAACCTGTATCCAGTGTTTGGGTCGAGCCAAGCATTAGGTCTGAGTTCCAGTTTTACAAACCCCCACTGTACTGGTAAGAAGAGAAACCCACCATATAAATTCCAGGGTACTGACAGCCCTAATTTTCATCTCTCTCATCACTGGCTCAAAGATATATAGTAGCTTCAGGAAAAGTCATTTTTAAAATACAAGAGGCAGAATGAGAATGTTTCCAAAGCCTATTTACAGTAATGCTTGCAAAGGATTTCATCTGAATAAATTTACACTAGTTCTTTTACCTGCAATAATAAATTTTAGCTCATTTCACAGCTGTATCCCATACAGCAGTCCACACTGAATATATCAGCTTAGCTGCCTGCAGACAAATATAATGATGTTGGCAAGTTTTCATTTGGTTTCTTTCTGGGAAGAAAAGGGAAGGAAAACTACAGCTGGGACACAAGTCCTGCAATAGAGAGCCCTGTAGAAGTCAGCATTTCTATTGTGGATGAAACCCTATTCAAGAAATGATATCAGTTTACAGACTCATGAAAGATTCCTTGAAATTAAAGGTAGACTGCAATACCGCACCAAACCACAGTGCGGGTGGTCAGGTAACGGAGGTGGGCAGGAAAGAACAACACAGGTAAGAAAAGAAGGGAACTGTAGGGTGAGAGAAATAAACTGTAGGGTGACCACCTGTAGGAGAAAGGCAGGAGATTGTGTGAATGTGCATACTGGGGGGGAAGGAAGAGGCGGGGGAGGGACAGAGAGAGACGGAGAGAGAGAGAGAGAGTGCTCTGTGGGGGGTATTTTGGAAGAAAAATAAGTGAAGGAAGATTTAGGATGTTTGCTGTAAGCTTCCATGTTATATTTTCAAGAAAATTTACAGTAAAAAAATATAACCTCTAAAAAAGCCCCAAAAGAATATCCATATACTGAAACTGCATATTGAATCGCGACCTGAAGCAGTATTTTATATTTTAAACGTTATGATTCACTGCATGATGGAACAGTGATGATAGGCTTTGTTTGATAATAGGGCAATGGATATTTAGGTAAGATGTGTTATTATGGCATCACATAATCAAAGAAGCTACAAGTATCAACATTAAAAAATCTCGAGAACATCATCACGTGCTCAGTCAATATACCGAAAAGTTTAAATTTATCCAAAGACAAATCTGTAATCGTTAATTCCCCTGTTTCTCTGAAAGTATCAAATTCAAATAGTAGTTATCACCTACTATTTATACCATATAATACTAATTTCTGATCCTTAAGGTTTATTCTTCATGTAACCAAAGAATATTTTCCCCAGTTTTGACTCCTTCAATTAAAACACTGGAAAAATACTGTAAAGTGCTTTATAGAAATTTTTCATTTTTGTGTATCACTTAACATAAAAAATCAATATATATGGTCTTGAACATGGTTTAGGTCAAATCATGTAGACTTTCACATCTAAGTCTACTCTTTCATTACAGAAGGGTCTTGCTTTTGCTTTACTTTAATGAAGAAATTGTGATATTTTAGTAAAAGAACATGCAAATATGAATTCTCAGAGAAGTATAGAGCACCAGAGAGGACTACGCAAAGGCAAAGAGTTATTGCCACTGTACCTTGTAAACTGTATAAAACCAAGCAGGCAACTCTGGAAGTGAGCAACATTACTTCTCTGTACATTTTCAATACATGTAATTAAATCATCTTCTGCTTCTTTAGATCACTGACCCACCCACCCCATCGATCTTTTGTTATTTAAGCCTTCTTGGTATGAACAGTTACAATTCCAAAAGAAGATTTTTGTTCAGTGTGTTCCTCCTAGTAAGTGTCCAGACTTTTTTCTCAAAAATCTTATGAACAAGGCACCCTAAAGAACATTCTCATATTTTAAACTACTTCTCATGGCACTTTCTTGAGTGACAAATATACCATAACTGAAGTTCCTAGAGGCCATGAATATTTAAATCAATAAGACTAATCTTGCAGTTTCTCAAACAATTAAACACAGAGTTACGGTAACATCCAGATACTGTGCTCCAAAGTATACACTCAAGAGAAATAAGAACATTTTCACACAGAGACTTATATACAAATATTCATAGCATCATTTGTAACAGCCCAAACTGAAAATAACCCATATATCCATCAACTGATAAATAATCAAATGGTGGTATATTTAAATCTGGAAAGAGTACTCAGTATAAATAGAAATGATTTACTGTTCAGCACACTAAAACGTGAGTGAACTCCAAAAGCACCATGAGAAGGAAAAGAAGTCAGGCACGGAGCTTCACAGAAAGCACACTTCCATTGCTATTAAATGTCTAGAGACATTTCATTTCTAGGAGCAGAAAGGGGATTCATATTTTCCTAAGACATGAGTGATAGCTAAGGGATACAGGATTTCTTTGGGGAGTAACGGAAGTGTTCTATGGTTCACCAAGGTGATGAATACAGAATCCCATGGATACGCTAAAAGCCATTGAATGCACACTTTAAATGGGTGACTGTATCGTATGACTTATATGCAATAATGCTGTTAAAAGAATGGCTGTGTAGAAGCAATCTGGACTATTTAACATATGGGTGATAAAGGAATTTCATCTTATAAAATATTATGTCGAAGTAGTCACTATCTCCTCTAATTTTCAAGATTTTCATAAAATATTCTGACTTTAGCTTGTAGAGGCCACTGTAAATGTAGAATATTACTTCTAGAAGAATGGGAATGCTTTTAAAACTTCATCATGATTCAGGAAATCATGGTGTTTATCATTTAGCAGTGCTTGATCAACCAAGGTTGAAAGATCACCTTGTCCACTCTCTAATATTTATCTCTTCTTATGAAACCTCCTCAGCTGAAGCAGTTCAGAGCCAGTTCTCTTATAAAACAAGCGAAGGGAGTTGGAGAAATTACATTAAATCTTGTAGTAGGAGACAAGGAGAGCAATATATCTTAGCAGCCATCAAAGATTGCCTTACAAATTATTTGATACTATAAATCTAAATCCGTTCTGATGACTCTCATTAGAGATAGGCAGTCACCACTGGAAACTGTTGGAAGAAGCTGTATTATAGTGACTGAACCCTGTGATCTTTGCTGCATTTCTGTGGCTCTCTGTACTGGCTCAGGAAAAACTGGTGCTTTGGTCCTCTTTCTTCTTTTCCACAGGGTGTGTGAACTAGTGAGAGCATGTAGAGAGGTGTTGATGGTTAGACACATAGCTATCCGGGCACTTTAGCTTGAAGCTGTTGGCTCATGTAATCTCATAGAGTTGCTCTTAAAGTTTAAAAAGGGTATGTTTTACATAGAGCTTCCATCTTAATCTTTAAGCATCGTGTTTTTAAAGATCTGATATGATTTGTCAAAGGCAAAGCTCTTAAACTATTGTCCTGCAATCCAATTTTGGCCCAGTAGATACATTTGTCCAGTAGGGTTGTTCCTATTGAGATATTTTTAGAAATTGAACTCTATTTCTTTGTGACGTCAAGCAATGGTACTACAGAGCAGAACATGGCAACAGTGTTGCTTCTTGAATCAACCAAGTCCAAACCAAAGAACAGAGGAGCACGACCCACCACTAGCCTATGCCGGGTCCGTTTCCCTCATCTATGTCCTCTGCCACAGACCTCACCAGGGAAATGCATATAGATTTAAGGCTTATTTATTTTAATATGAGTCTAAACAAAATTGCACAGGAAAAAATAAAATATTAAGTCATCTTTACTAATAGAACTGAAAGGATACTACATTATTAAAATGAAGTATTTTAATGAGCATTTTTTTTTTGTCTTTTTGAGACAGAGTCTCATTATGCAGTTCAGATTGGTCTGGAACTCACTTTGTACCCCAGGCTGGTCTTGAACTCGCAATGATCCTCCTGCCTTGGCCTCCCAAATGCTTGGATTACAGGCATGCACCACCATGCCCAGCTTAGTTAGCATTACTTAAGACAGTATTGCTTTTGAAAAGTTTGCAAGGATACTTATAATAATTCATTTAGGAGAATGATCATGGAAGGTTCATGTATGCACATTTGACTCAACATTTACAAAAACACTCTTTCATTCCTGACAATCTTTTGCACATACAAATAAATATACTTCGGCTCCTAGCTTCCATAAATCAGACGATGGCTACCAAGGGCAGGACCAAGCTCCTGGATGCTGAGGCAAATTGTAAATTGTAGTCCAGTTTTTCCTTCTCCTCCAAACTGTCCTCACCCTTTTCCCCAAACTAACTCATTCCATCCTTATCCCCTAGAACGTCCTGCTCTCCCTGGATGATTGCCATCCGATTTCCCCACTAGTGCTTGCCTATGCTTTACAAATGAACCCCAAGGCCTCAGGTGCCCAGTAAAGCAATGTTCAGAAGCGGGGCTCTGGGGAGATCAGTGGCTCATGAGAGCTCTTTTGGTTCACCTATTCTAGGCTTCTCAGCTGCCCTGGGGTCAGCAGTTTCCTTCCACTGTATCTTGCTTTCATAGTATTTCTGCCCTACTTAGTCTTAAAGTAATACAGCAAGCTAGCCATGGACTGTAACCCTTGAGACCAGGAGTCAAAATACATCTCTCCTCTTAATTGATGTTCTCAGGTATTTTATCCCAGTGATCAACAACTAATGTTCCCCCTTCTCTGCCAGTCAATCTCTGTAGAGGTTTTTTTGGTTTCTTTTTAAGGGATGGATAACTGGGGATGCAGCCCAGGGCCACTCCACTCCACTGCTGACTGACAACCCCATTTTAAACCTGTAAAAAAATTTTTGAGCCAGGATCTCGCTAAGTTGCCCAAGCTGGCCCCAAACATTTGATCCACCTTCAGTCCTCCCAAGCCGATGTTATTGCAGACATGTACCACAGAACCTCGCCTCTTTCACACCTGTTTTTCATTTTGCAAACTTTGTTTTTCAAACTCATGGTTTATGCAAGCTTTCTTTCCCTGTCTCTTCTTGTAAGAGAATCCCTTCTCCAGTATTTTGCATTTGTACATGCTTCTACTTTTTGCAATAAGTTCAATAGCCTAGAATTACCTGTTTTTGCTTGATAGCAAACTCCAGACAGGTTTGTGTGTCATTCATGATGCCTCTCCTGTACCTAGCACAGAGTTTGCCAAATATAGACACTAAGTACCTGGCTGTGCTAATTAATTAAACCTGATCCACACAAACTGAGGAAAACAATGTTATCTATGAATGCAGTCCCCCAAACTTAGCCAATTCATTGGTTCTGAACAAACTGTCTCTTCTAGAAAAAAATATGTATATATAGTTAATCCACACCATTCCACCTGGGTCTGCTACTGGTAGATGCCACAATCAATGTAAACTATTTATGAGTTTTGGATTACATGATTAGTGGTTATGGATATGCTAGCAGACAGATGCTATTAGAAAAAAAGCATTTCTTAGAACTTTGTGCAAGCACTGCAGTTTGCAGTACTATGACAAGCACAGGAAGATGATTAGACATCAAAAGATCTTAAAATAAAAGCGAAAAGTTAATTGCAAGCAATACAAGGACTGGTAAAATAAGAACATTTATGACAGCTGCTTCTTGAAGAATGGGAAAGTTGGTCCAAAACATTCTACAATAAAATATTAACATAAATTTTTGTAACATCAATATTTTATGCAAAGTATTCATAATTGTACATATTTTTAAAGCCACTATTATAAACACCATACACAAAAGATCATCTGGGATGTGTAATTTCCACAATGCCAGATAAATTATAAATAAGTTTTGTGTGGCATTTTAGCCATAAATGACTGTGTTGTGTATTTATGCTTGCATTTATGTACCTAGGTATGTATTCAGGTATATTGTACATAAGTATGCTTGTAATGGTATATTAGAATATTGTAATTCTATGATAAATTTGCAAATGCTGCATAAAATTTTAGAGAAGGTGTACATGAATTTTAATGGACATGAAATAGTTGAATATCTCTGGTAGGGCAGAGACACACAGAATCAAAAGTAAAACTAAAATGCTAAGCCATGAGGTAGATGTAGAAAGGGTTGAGATACACACACAACCCCCAGGAGGAAGACTTGAAACAGAAAAGAACAGGATGTAGGTCACAGATTCTGTACCAGAAAGGTGGCTTTAGCAGCAGTTTATACCTGGACTACATCCAAGCAAGAAGTAACATTTTCTGAGTTCTGAGTTGTGTCAGGGACAATCAGCATACTCTCTGGTTTATACAAGTTATCTTTAAAACAGCCTAGAAAGGAAGATAACAGCATCATATCTAAGGCATGGCTAAGGAACCACAGGTAGAGATTAGAGATTTTACTCTTAATAAATGACAAAATCAGGTAAAAATTTGTGTGTGTCTGCATCAAGAGAGTCTGTTTTTGAACAAATCATTTTACTGCACATACATGTGAAAAATGCACACAACTGCATATTAACTTAGGTACCTAGGGATCACTACTTCTTTCATTCCAAGCTATACGTTCAATTCTTTGTGATTAATTTTTCACTGCTGGATGGAAGCACTTCATACAGTGAACCTCTGTGACACTTACTCTCTCATGTTGGGAGAGAACATGAAAATAACCCTGAAATAATGTTACCGCAGTGGGCAGTATTTGTGTTGATGACACTCTATCCACGCAGTACATGATACAATATACCTTTAACCATATTCATCCATACTATTAAGAATGTCTTATTATTGCTAGTGCTATTATAGTCCAAGGAATAACTTGCTATCCAGACTACTTGGAAAGCCCTTCCAAAATTAAACTATTTCAGCTGAACAGTCAGTGGCTGTGCCTGCTACATTTGCTTGGGGAACTCAGTCTAAATTGGGTCTAATCTTGAAGGGTTAGCAGGTCTAGGGGCTTCACTTCCTCCTAAAGGACACAATGTGCTGTCACATTTCACCACTCATCTAACCAGGATGTCATCATTCTCACACCGATACAATCGGCTCACTGTTCTATGTTGAAATAACGGGTAGACAAAAAACTGGGTTATGCACAACGTGAAAGCACCCTTCACCTCAGTTATATTTCTACCCCAGGCACACAAAATATCTAATTCAGAGGCATCGTTTAACTATATAATTAAACAACATCAGGTTAATGTCTACACAAATAAGTTGAAAGTATACATCCAAACAAAAACCTATGCATTCATATGCAGGCCTTCTGGCACTTCAGGGTAAACAAGCCATCCTATAATAGGTCAAAGATAAGCAAACTAGCATAAACATGAAGTAGAAAATTCTTCAGCGCTAAAAAGCAATTAGCTGTCAAACCATGAAGAGACATGGAGAAAATTTAAATGATTACTCTTAAGTGAAATAAGTCAGTCTAAAAAGGCTACACACTTAGGATTCCACCTATATGATATTTAGAAAATAGACAATAAAACGATTCACAGCAAAAGAGCAAGGAATGGTTAGGTGGAACAGAGGAAGTTTTTATGGCAGTGAAACTATCCTGTAAAGTACTGTAATGATGGGTGTATTATAGGTTTTATATATTTATCCAAACCTAGGAGATGGACAACACAAAGAGTGAACCCGAATGTAAACCATCAGTGATGGGTCAGCATTTGTAAACTTGTAGCATACTAATTAATGTAAGAGTTTAACAGTAGAGAAAATAACAAGAGAATGGGGGATAAATGGAGATTTAGAACTTGCTGCTTGATTTTTCTATGTCTAAACTGCTTCAAAATGTCCATTAAAAATAAATTTAAAGGAACATTGACCATTTTCCTTTTCTTTCTTCGTTTGGTTTTTTCACTTACAAAGTCTTACTTTCTCTCAAAATTTTAGCAATCATTCATATTTTTTGAGACAGGTCCCACTGTGCACTTCAGGCTGGCTTTGAACTCGCTATGTAGCCCAGACCGGTCTCAAATTCACCGCAATCTTCCTGCCCCAAACTCCTAAATGCTGGGATTACAGGCATGTGCCACCATGCCTGGCACAGCTTTTTCCTTTAGCAGCCGTGCATTATTACCTACCGCGTAAGCTGTCAACCTCTGGCCTCTCCTCTATCTTGGAGCCCCACTCACCCTTTCTATACCACAGGTGCCGTTTGAACGCTATTGGCCATGTAAAGGTGCTCACCTGTGGTTTGCCTATCTGCCCTTGCTTCAATTATTTTCATGTAATGTAACTTTTACATAATAGTATGGAACCAATGAAATTATGCAAATGAAAATTATCATTCTATATAGTATATAAACTGTCAATTAGCTTAGTACTTCTAAAAGATGCCACGGCACCCTTTCTGTATGGTACAATTAGGCAACAGAAACAACACGGGTTTTTTTGCTATTATTGTCTCAAGTATCGCTGTTTTTCCCCACCCTTCCCAATATGCTTTCAATTGTTATATTACTTCCTCTAAATATAGCTTTCTTCTTGTTCAGGTGCTTGGGAACTAAATGCATTTAAATTTTTAAATCATGTTAGTGGATTCTAAAGCATCAATTTAAAGTTACGATGAAGACAATTTAAGATCTCCATCTCATGACACACGGACACCTCTCATTCACACTTTATGTTCTCCTTTCATTGAAGAATACTTTCACTGGTATCACAGGCTCTTGTATCAATTTTAAGGGTGCACATTACATATGTGCTCTGTCCCGAGGGACTGCCCCATCCAGTGTCACTATCTAAGCCACATCGGGGGTCCAGGGGCTTCACTTCCTCCTAAAGGACGCAAGATGCTCTCACATGTCACCACTCATCTAACCAGGATGTCTTCATCTCATACCAACACCATTGGTTCACTGCTCTATATTGAAATAATGGGTAGACAAAAACCGGGTTATGCACACCCTTAAAGCACCCTTCATCTCAGTCTTACTTCAGACTTCAGTCATGTTACAAACTGACAGCTACCTATAATCTGCAGGAGGAAGTATCTCAGTTACCTTAGTTCCGTTACGCTTTACAAGACCACCTAATGGTTCCACTGTACCTCTAATTTGACTTTTTGATGCAATAAACAATAAATTCTGAGCACTAACTCTTCTATGTATATAAATAATGGGAGGGCTAAATATAGACTAGCATTCTCTATTTTTTAAATGATCACCTAAGAAGTGAAACAAAACAATGCGTAAAGCACAAACAATTCTATTATAAGAACATTTAATTTGGAAGTGACAGGTGACCATGTTAATTTCAAGTATGTGAAGTTTCAGTTTCTTGAAAAAATCCCTGGAGATGCCAGACAAATGAAGTATAAAAATGTCTATTGACATAATTAACAAATAATGACATACATGAAGAAAAGATAAAGAAAAGGAAAATAACACACAGTTCTGGATGTTAGTTTTCCTAAACCCAGAGTCCAATTCTTTCTGCCTTCTCCACAATTTGCTGGAGCGCTAGCACTCTCATTATCTGTATGAACTCATAATTTCTACTGCTTTTACAGAAGAGCAAAGACTGGGGAGGCAGAAGAGGAGGGAGAGGGTAAGAGAGAAGAAGAGGGGAAGGGAGTGGGGCTATGCTTTAGAGAGAGCTAAAGCACTTTACTGGTCTTGATTTAGGTTGCAAAATGAAGTTATGAATGTATTGTATAATAGGAAAGGTGCAATAATCAAAAGTATCATCTCTGGAATTTCTGGTATGTCCCAGACACTCTACTAGTAGATTGTGTATGTTACCATTTTAATCTGTAGAACGCCCCATAGAATACATATCATTAATCCATATTGGAGATGGAAGAAAAGGATTCGGGGTGTGAGATAATTTCTCATAGAACATGGACAGAATATTTATTTTCAATCCATGTTGGCCACAATCCACTGACACTGGAGCACACCCCTGTCTGCTCTTCTCCCTCTTCTCCTGCATTTATGGAACAGACTGTGTCATGCTCCACACAAAGGCGAGCTGAAAGCATGACTGAAGCTCAAATTAGCTGCGTGAGGAAGGCCACCTTCATGTCACGACTACCCGGAACAACATCCTCCCCTTTGTTACTTGGTGATCAACAGGATTAAACCAGATACCTTCCTATATACATTGTGGAATATTTTATATTGATTAGTAAGCAATATTAGTACAAATACACAAAGGAAAAGAGTAACTTTTAAACTTTAAATTGAAGAGCAAAGATTTTTTATTTAAAAGAGAGCAATAAAAAAAGAACAATAGGAAAATACCAACGATGCAGACAAAAATATAAAGCCAAAACAACAAAAATGATACAGGGTTTCAGAACAAAATGAAAGATATTCACAGTGGCTGTTGTATTACACATTGTTACCTTTTAAATATATTATTTTCATGCAATGATCTGTGTAAAGGAAATTGATTGCCAACAATAACATTATCATACGTTGGATGAAGCAAATGTTTTAGGTGAAAAAATGTTCTTCTTGAGGAAAGTCAGACCTCTAAAAATCTCATCAGTTGAACTGTGAATAATGTCTAGTATGCCCATTTTGTTAGGCTGAAGTATAATTTCATTATGATGAGTATAAATTCAATTACTTTATTAAGACTTTTAAAAAGTGAATCTCCATGAAAGAAGTTAATAAAAGTTCAGTGTATTCAATATTTGTTTGACTCAGACTAAGTCAATCATATTTTGTTCAAAACATTGACTTGCTTGATTTGGAAGTACCCGGTGACTATAACTATCCAGTTATTTTGGAAATAACCTCATATACTTGGTCAATAATAGACCACAAAACTCTCCACTACTTAATAGTTACAGTGATTTTTCTCATCTTCCCCAAAAAAGCTCTACACCTTTGTTCTATACTTACAATTATTCACATGAAGACAAGTTACCTTTAAAATCACTGTGATAAAAAACTGCTCGAAATTTAATTTTCATATTTGAATAGATATTTTTCAATATCTTAAGTTGTAGAGTTTTTCCTCTATTACAAAACAACAAAATGCAGCAGAGGGACTTAAAAGAGTACTGGGCATACTACGGCATACTCTGGCATACAGAGACCTGAGAGTATCTTTTTCCACTATCTTATCAATCAAGTTTAGATGCCTACCATTACACCTATAATGTCCTTTCCCCAAATACTTATCTTTGCAATCCCTCATCTTCCTTGATATCTTTTAAAAGATCTCGAAGTTACTTTCCTAGCTATTCCCGTTCTTTAAAAATTTTGTCCACCACCTCTTTCTTAACACAGCTCTTTCACTTACTGCCCATTACCATTTTCTTGGGCCTTCTGTGACCAGACATTCTCAACCTTTTTCATTAGTTCACTTCCACATAACTCTTAAAAATCTCAGTAGTCACTGTGAAGTATTCGGTTTTCACTTTTCAGTATTTCTTTCCTTTAAGGAACTCTTCCATTCCCGTGACCTGAAATATTACATACTTACTGAATTCCAAACTTATGCCTTTGGCATAACTCATTCTCTTAATCATCCATTCACTAATTTCCTGTTCTACCTATTCATCTGAATAGGTCATTGCTACCTCAACTTCGATATATTTGAAGTGAACTGACACATGTCCCAACCCCAAGAAATCCACTCTTTCTCCTTTCTTTCTGTGTAACTCAATTGCTGGATCCATGCATAATGCAGACCTTCATGATATTAGTTCTTAAGTTTTTGGGAGTCAGGGTATGTCCTGTCCCCTAAATCTGACCTCATACATTTGCACAGTGATAATAAGCTCTATTCCACTCACTCTTCACTCTAACTTTTATGGTAGTAGTATGGTTCCCTTTGACTCCTAGTCATGCATCTCGCAACCCAGCCTGTAGACTTACCTTTCTTCATTTTAAGCAAATAATATGTCAACCTGCTGGAAGGTTTCACTGGCTTCTACCTGCACATAGGGTAAACCTCAACATCTTTATCACAATTCAAAATTTTCTTACAATCTGGTCTGAAATTCACTTCACTGGCATTAAATCTTTTCATTCCTATTGGACATTCTGAGTTTGAGCTGCAGTATATCAATAATACTGTCAAGCTTTAGGAATACTGTCATGCCCTCTCACATTTACTTTCTCTCTCTTCTGAAAAGCAGAAGAAAGGGAAAGTAAATTCCCTTTAGAAAGAAAAGTAACTCCTCCCTCTGGAAAAAAAAATCCAACTCCTCCCTCAGGCTTAAGAACAAACACAAACTCCTCTTTGCAACTTTCCACACTTTATCAGCTACACAGTGTCTCCTCTCTCATAACGCTCTGTTCATGAACATAGTACACCATATTGCAGTCATTGTGATTTATAGTATGGGTGTCTTTCAAGTGTAGGGATGACAATATCGTATTCAGCCTCTACCACAGCAACTGAATATTATAAATTCTCAATCACCTTTTGTGGTCAGTTGACTTAAAACTTTCACTCAACACACATAATAGACTTATATACTGTGTATCACAGTTATATGCACAAGTATATAAATAAATCATGTTTACATATGTGTCTGATTATGATGTCTAAATTTACATAGTTATTCATATATACGAAGCACTCTAGGGCTGAAAAAGTCTTAAGTATCATCTTGTCTATTCAATGACTATCACCAAGAACCAAAGTCATATGACTTTAACAAAAACCCACAGCATGTCTGTGACAGTAAAAATGTCTGTCTTGGTTCTTGATTCAGTGTTAATGACCAACTCAGTGATCTCACCAGGAAAGTGCTTCCCTATAAACTTGTGTGTGAGGAAACCAGGTTCCCCTCACTGGAACAGACATCCTGAACTGAATCACTTTTCCCTTTTCTGCTCTTCCTGTCCCTTCCTTTTTCATTTTATAGTTTAAAATAAATTTACTTGCATTTTCATTTTCATCGAGTGATAAACATTATAATGCCATCACCTTTATATTTTCATGCACGTTGTATTTCTTTACTTTCCATAGTGCCTAGCTCCTCTGAGCACTACTTTCAACATCCTTGCAGACACAGCAAATAACCTTTTCCTCCTGGTAGACCCAAATCTCTCTCTCTCTCTTTTTTTCTTTGGTACTAGGAATCGAACTCATGACCTCTTGCTTGCCAGGCAAGCACTTATGCCACTGAGCTATGTCCCCAGCTCTTCCTGGCAGAAAAAATGATGGACTCATTATTTTTCTCTAGTTTAATTCACCATTTTTACGCCACCAAGTCAAGTATCACGAAGGGAGCAGTAACATTATTATCCACATCATCCTAGATTATATTTGTACATGACTTTGTACATGTTTACAAACTACTTTCCCATCATTCACTCATGTGATTTTTCACAGCACTATTGAGGGTCAGAAGGAGATATCACATTTCTATGCAACTGAGAAAAGGCGGGGTCAGGAGCTAAGTGAGCTGCCAACACTCCCACACCTAGGGAGAGCTGGAATCAAGGTCTCCATCTCCTTGCTCCTGAGAGCTCTCCACTATTTTAAGCTGTTTATTGGCTGGTGTTCCCACCATGACATTTATATTGACATATATTGGCACCTCAGACACTGCACAGTGAATACTGTCTGGGCTGTTTTTATTCTGAATGACTGGTGGCTCTTATTTAGTAGTACAAACTGCAAATGGAAAAGCACTGTTGTGTCTACCATTTACTTACCTGAGCAGCCCTTTGCAAGCCACCAACAACATTTAATAGTAAATTACAGTTTAATGAGTGCTTGTCATTGAGAATGAACTTCTAAAAAGTGAAATGGGTGCCTTAACTAAATTAGAGAAACGCCTTCAACTATTTTAAATCATATAAATTAACTTGATTTCATCTTCATCCATTAATCAACTAACCTTTCACCTCGAAAGTGTTGGCAAGAATGATTTTTCTGGGGCTGGGGATTTAGCTCAGTGGTGCAACATCTGCATGGCAAGCATGAGGTCCTGAGTTCAATTCCACTCCCCCCTCCAAGAAAAGAATGGTTTTCCTTTCTCTCAAGCCTGCGCGCACGTGTGTGTGTGTGTGTGTGTGTGTGTGTACACACATATATATGCCATGCACTATCCCAAGGCAAATTCTGGGGTTTGCTTTAAATAAATTTGTTTAATCTCACTAAGATGCTGGACAGATGTAACTTCTTTAAAAATTCGGGCTATCACTGCAACTGTAGTATACATATTGACCTGTCTCTTCAGCAGGGCTGAAGCCCAGAGATGAGCTTGAAACTAGGAAGGAGACCCGCTCTGTAACTAGTTTGCAATCTCATGATGAACACAGACTCCCTTCCTACCGCACCCCGTGCCACGGTTGAGCACTGTCAAGGAACTCTTAAACCATCCCGGGCTCTAAGCAACGGGAATAATCTTTCCTCACTTTCTTCCCATGAGCACGCGAATTCTCAGGCTTGCGCAACAATCCTCACTGCCCTTTAGAGGACCCAGGGAGCAAGCAGGCAGAGGAGGGGTGGCAGTTCTCCCTGGATATTGTTTTTCCCCTTGTTACCGCTTCAGAAAGACTTCCCAGCACGTCCGGGGATCTAGCGGCGCAGTTATTTGCTGCTTTTGTTGGGTGGTTGAAAAATAAAGCAAAAGAATTCCCACAGAAGGAAAAAGTTTAACAGCGAACATCCTTACAAGTGCCTACTTTCAAAATCACTTCGCTTCACACCATTTTCCCGGCCGGCTCCCGGGGGGCCCCCTCTGCCTCCGGTTGCCGAAAGCCTCCCCACTTGACTTATTTCCGAGCGCCCCACACATCACAAAGCAGCGCTGAACAAATCCAACTCTGCAATCGCACAGCCCGCGCCGCGGAGCACAGCGCTTGCCCGAGAGCGGACCGAGCCCGGCAGCCGGACTGTCTGCTCGGTCTTTGCCAGGGACGGATTTTTAAAGCCCGGGCTCGAGACCACAGCGCAGAGGTTAGAAATCATTGCACTTGGTCGTGAAGTGCAGCGCGGCGAGAGGATGTGTCACCCCTCCGGGGGCCTCTCCGCCGCTCCGCTTTCTCTGCTAAGCGCACGGACCGCCTCGCTCGCGCCAGGGGCCCGCTCTCCGCCGCCGCGCCGCAGCCAGCCCGCAGCCCCGCGCGCACTCACCCGTCCTCCACACGTAGGGGCTGGGCGCCTCCGCCTCGCCCTGCGCCGCGGCCCGGCCCGGCCCGGGGCGCAGCAGCAGCAGCAGCGGCAGCAGCAGCAGCGGCGGCCGCAGGGCTCCCCGGAGGGGCCCCGCCGCGGCCCGGCTCCCGCACTCCGAGCGCCCGCCCGGCAGCCCCATGCCGCCCGCTGCGCAGCACGACCGCGAGCTCCCCGCGCTCGGACGCCTCCCGGCCGGGTGGCGAGCGCCCCGCTATTGTTCGCCGGCGAGGAGCAGCGGGAGGGGGCGCTAGCGCCCGGGAACAATAGCGTCCGCGGCGGCCGTGCGCCCCGCAGCAGCAGCCGCAGCCTCCGCCGCCTGCCCCGCTTGCGCCGCTGCCATCGCGGAGAGCGCCGGGCGCAGCTGCGAGGAGCGAGGGTCGGTGCGCAGCGCGCAGCGGCCGCGGACGGCGAGGGCGGGCGGGGCCGCGGGGAGGGCGGGGCGGACGCGCAGGAGCTCGGGGCACCCCCACCCCCCCGAGTCGGCGCACGTGGTGCCCCCAAGTATGTTTGCGAGGAAGCACCGATAAAAAGCGTCAGCACCTGGCGGGCTTCGGCAGGACGGTAACTGGCCTTGAAATGCACCGGCAGCCCAGGAGTCAAAGGCCAGGTCGAGGGCCATGTTACTCTTAGCGCACATTTACGCAAAGCACGCATGCTGGTCATTGATTTTTAAGCCATGGCTTCTGGGTTACTTTACGGGGGGAGCGGCGTTTATGATGGAAGGTGGGAAACGCGGGGCAACAGCCGCTACTACTTGCTGTCGAAATGCACTTGCGCGCTTCCTGGTTCGTCGTAGTTTGTCATCCTCCTCAGTGAAGACAGTGGGGGCATTGTTGATCTTCGGTGACTTAAAGCACGTTCTTGTACTAGTCTTTGCAATCGAATTTGTGTCTAAGAAGTACACACATGAATAGAATTTTACAAATGCTAATCATAACATATGATTAGTACATGATTATGTGTTTCAGAAGGGAAGTGAATAAAAGTTCTATTCTTTTACTTCTCTCTGTTGAAAATAGGCTATTGGGCGGCATCTGGGTAGTTAGGAGTAAAATGAAGGTCGAGTCAGTAACATTTTAGGACAGCTCCCAATTAGTAAATTCCTGTTGTCGTTGTGGTCGTTGTTTGTTGTTGTTGCTGCTGCTGCTGGTGCGGCAGCTGCTGCTGAGTACATGGAAATTGAACCCACTGCCTTATTGATGCTGGGCAAGTGTACAGCTCTGGTCTGCATCCCCCAGCCCTAAGTAGTAAATTCTTCACTTACAATATTCCTGACACGGATTCCTCCTCATGCTTACAGAAATAGAATACCTCTCATAATCCCGGTAAGGAATCACATGGCTGTCTATTCTATGTTCTTTGTGTTTTCACCTTCTTCATGTCAGCAATAACAGAAAAATGTGCGAAGCCAGGTACTGTTTTACCCTTTCTCTTGGTCTCTCTTCCTCACAATAGCAATCTTTCATTATTAATTCATTTCCTAGTAAAACTAAAATAGTAATAAGGCGCTCCGCCAATTCAAAGCAAACACAAGGCCAGATGAAACTATTCTTATCGGGTTAGCAATTTTCTGACAAATCAAATAAAAATTAAAATGCAGGGAGACTACTCTTTATGAATTTACTCCAACTACACAGCAACCCGGGAGTTGAAAATGAGGAAGCTACTGTTTCTGAGAGAAGAAACCTTCCATCAGGCTCCCTGGGGACGTTTGTCATTTTGCAAAACCTTCCAGACACAGCCCTCTGCATGCATTAGATTAAAAGCAGGTTTGATCAAATAATTCCTAGGTCCTGCCTGTTTAAGTATTCTGACATCAGAGAAAATTAGCTACGTTGAAGGTTGCAAATTTGGTCTTTGTTTACTTTTCTCTCTGTCAGGCCTCTAAGAGGGAATTAAAAGCTCAGAGAGCCCTAGCTCTGTGAGTCTGTGATTAGGAGAGATAAGCTAGTGTGGATTACTATTTCTTCACTGATGAAAAACAGGCAACAATCAAAAGATTATACGTTGATAAGGGATACAAAGAAAGCCTGATCCTAACTAATGTATGGCTCCCTGAAGAAGCGCTTCTTTCAACAGCTGTACCACAGAACAAAATGAGAGCTGTTGTTGCTTCCTGGTTCCTGTCCTCTCAGGGAAAGCCCTGTGTGCAATGCCACTCCACAAGGAAGCCTTGTCCTACCCTGGCCATTTATCCTTCTCAGCTATTGTTAGCTCCCTAAGCCCTGAATCCTCTAACTCTATTACAGGGCGAATTCACGTTGGAGATACTTTGTTAATAGCAGCTCATTCTAAGCAATCTTGGGAAGCCCCAGATCAATTCGCCATGTGGAAATTCATTATATAGCAGGGGACAGAGAAAGTAAGGAGTCAAGTTAGTACAGTTTAATGGGCAGGGTAATTACTCCCTTCAAAAAGTCATCAGATGCTATACTTAGCTTAATGTGAAAATAAAATTTAACATTCAGATCTCTGTATTAATCCATGATTGTGTAAAAATTACTTGACCTGTCCAGAGTTTAAATATTACAGGTACAACTTCAGGCATTACATTTAGAAACAAGGTCATATTCTTCAGTAGTGCTTGAAAATAGCCAATAACTAGTTTACCTCTCCTACTATCAACTTACTCAAGGCTTTAGGAAGGGAGTACTCACACATTCATTCACTCAAAATCCACCAGGTAGCAGCAAAGACATCTTAGGGGAATATTATAGGAACTATGTCACACAAACACTGTCTCTGCCACTGGAATGTATCTGTTTATAGTGATACAATTAGTACACTGAACAATAAAAAATGTAGATCTCTGAGAAGACAAAGGCAGTATAGATCTACATAAATATAATACATGTGTCATTGTGGAAGGAATATTTTCTACTTGGATAAATATTATCAATAAAACTGATAAACAGCAAGAGGTAGCAGTCTTTAGAGAGCATACAAATAACCCAAATGTTTAATGACATGGTGCTGAAATTTAGTCATGAGAAGTCTCAAGGATGCACATTAAATTGACCATCTGTACAGCCAGCCATGAAATAAATTGTTCATCATTTTTCATAAAGAACTGTTCGAGTATTAATGAGGTAGGGCTGTAAAAGTTTTCAAAACGATGAATGACAAATGCAAAGCAGATTCTTCTAACACGGAGAAATGAGATGACTTTGAACCTATCACTTACAATATGGCACCTTTAATCAGCCTTGGTTATTTTTCATTATTGTTTCTAGACTCCAGAGAATGAGGCAATAAACACAGCTCAGTATTTGTCTTCTCTTTCCTTAGAATGTAAGGATGCAAACACAATTTATGACCCATAAAATATATGGAAAATGGCTCCTGTCATTAGTACCAGTATTTAAAAGCAGCTATTAAAAATTCAGTTACAGTACTTGATGGAAAGGGAAACTATTTCATCACTGGTTTTATAAATATAATAAATAAATGATATATTATAAATAAAATTATTAGTTGTTAAAACATTATATATGGAGGTCTAAAAGGATTTCCATCTCAAAACATAATTTTAAAATAAGTTTCTTGCCAGGCGTGGTGGCACATGCCTGTAATCCCAGAACTCGGGAGGCTGAGGCACAAGGATCGCTGTGAGTTTGAGACCAGCCTGGGCTACAAAGTGAGCTCAAGGCCAGCCTGAACTGCATAGCGAGACCCTGCCTCAAAAGACAAGACAAAACAAAACAAATAAACTAAGTTTCTTGACATATATGCATCCTAAAACAATTATAAAATCACTCAAAAGAATTCTGTTTGTGCATCCTCTAGGTGTCATACTTAACCAAGATTTGGGTTTAACAAAATATATTTTAGGCCTCTTTCTATTGTCCCCTGCCCTGCCACACCCTTCAAAATTTCAAAATATAGCATTCACTTCTGATCTTTGTAGTGATCATAGGCTTTCTTTTCTTTTCCAGCTCTAACTTTAATCTTAATATTTTCTTTTCCTCCAAATCCTTCTTCATTAATGAATGCTTCACTCTCTTGGTTGGTTGGTTGGTTGGCTCACTGGTTTGTAACTTTGCGTGATTTTACAATTTTGGTTTGTAATTTTTAAATAATTAAACTTGTTTTGAAGTAAGAACTCCTGCAAATAATTGAATGTCTCTCTGCTTCTTGCATCAGGAGAAGATGTTCCATATTTTGGATCAAATCTTGCAAAGGCTTGGGAATGGTCACCCTCTATAAGCCTTATAATGAGGGAATATTTCACATCTTCTTGTATGTGAGCTGGCAATAGTTTCTGACACAAAGCAGTAGCAAAATTGTTTAAACATTTCACCAGTAGTGACCTAGGATAATATTCCCAGACAAGAGATAAATGCAATAATTTTAGCATTCAAGAGGTAAAGGGGAAGGACTTATACAAGACCAACAGAACTGGCTGGTTATCACCAGTGGCGTTGATGTCCTACAGAAGGATAATGAAAAGGTCTTGGCCTTCAACAAATAACCGTAAATGAAATATGAAGACCAAAATTCCTCTTTGTCTCCTGTAGTAGATAGAAGAAAGGGAAAAATCTGAAGAGCAAGCTGAATATTTAGAAATTGAAGATTGTAAAGATAATTGAATTATCAACCACAGTGGGACTGTTGTTATGCTAAAATAAAGGTTCTACTAGAAGGAATTCTGATACTTCGTACATGGCATGAGTTTATTTGGATGGATCCCCCCGCAAAGTTTTTGGTTCCCAAGATCTTTTGCACTCTGAAACTCTTCAGATGTGACCCATTTATCACTACTGAGAGCTGGCAAACTCTGGCCTGGCCAAGCCTGGCCTCAAAAATACCCTGTCCCCTGTTCTGGCTTACAGGTTCATAAGTAAGTTTCAGCATAAAACATCGTAGGACATGCTGAACCTGGTACAAAACCAAAGCAAGTATTGGCTGGGATGCTCTGGTAAAAAGCAAATGAGTTTTTCATATGGCTGAATTTTACCAGTATTTCATTAGCAGTGCCAGGATATAAAACAAGATAAAAAGAGTTAGAACTTGTGGCACACTCCAAAGATGTGGAAGGAATAGTACAAATTGGTTGTTACGGTACTTCTCAGAAGTCTGGAGGAAATGGAAATCCCTAAATTATTAAGGCAGGCATGAAAGGATGGGATTAAAAATCTCAGGAATGGGACATGCTGGAGTGGGTATTTTCAGGGAAAGAAAGCCTGAAAGGCTACTGTGGTTTGGGGCTTTTGCAAAGGGAACAACATAATATGGGACATATATTTTATAAGTTTATTTGTATTAGTTACCCAAAGAATTATACACAAAGAGAGTGCAGGAAATTTGTCCACACACTAAAGACCAGAGAATCCAGCTGAGGCCCTGGATCCCATGGAAATGTTCTGCATGAATCCAGCTAAAGACCTACAGTCCATAACAGTGCCTCCCATGAGTCCAGCTGGTGGCCTGGAGCCCGTGACAATGTCTCATACAGGCCTGTTTCATGGATCTGCGCTGAGAAGGCCCAAAGGTCAGTGGTGGAATCTAGGAAGTCTGTAGGATGAAGGGTCTGTGCCCGCAGGCTGAGGGATCTGCACTGGAGCCAGGAAGCAACACTCAGAAGAACCAGAGCTCCCCCGAAAGGTACCAGAGCCATCCTCAGCAACAGCAAGGTCCTGAGCTCCTCCAATGATCAGGAAAGCCACGTTCCCATCAGGAAAGCCAATGTGACAAGCTTCTTCAGGAGACTGAGCAGTGCACCATCTTCCCCTCTGGAGCAAGGAAGCAATGCTTAAAGTGAGGACCAGAGCTCCCCCAAAGTGAACCATAGCCATTCTCAGTGCCAACAAGGTCCGGAGCTCCTCCTCTGACGAGAACAGCAAAGTTCATCAGGAAAGCCCGCATGACGAGCTTCTCCAGGAGCTCCTTACAGCTTCTCCCAGCTCCCAACAGCCTCTCTCCTCTTCTCAGTTGTGCCCATTATGCTGCTGGCAACAGCCCTTAGGTGGGCCCTGTCTCATACCCAGCATCACCAGTTCAGCTGGGTGTTGTTACAAGTTGACCACCTGTTGTCAATCCACCACAAGGGAACACAAAGAAGATACACCAACCGCCAAGGCCGTCAGTATATTGGTGAAGGGGACACCAGCATCGTTAAGTTCCATGGTAACATCCCAAAGCCAGTATGAGGACGCACACAAATTTTTGACCTCTTGGAGTTAAATTTTTGGGGTGGCACAAAGCAAACCTCTAAATTAATTATCTTGTATATGTACATTTGCTGTAGTTTGGATCCCCAAACCATACTGCTTCTGGGAGGTGGCGGAACCCTCAGGAGGTGGGGTCTGTTGTAGGCAGGTACATCACTGGGGTGACTCTGGGACCTGCTGTTTCCTCTTCCTCATTGCTTCTAAGTCACCATGGAGTGAGCAGCTTTCTTGATTGTGTACTTCTGCCATGATGCTCTACCTCACGACAGGCCCAAAAGGAATGGGGCTCGAGGACCATAGACTGAAATCTCTGAAACTGTGCTTTAAAATAAACGTTTTTTTCTTCTTAAGTTAATTATCTCAGAAATGTTGTTATGTTACAATAAAGCTATTCTTATTGTACAATATCCACTTGTTCCAATACCATTAGGTTAAAAATTATTTTCCCCACTAAATTGCCTTTTTATCCTCTTTTAAAATCAATTGACCACAAAGCAAATGATGTATTGTTATTGCACTAATACATATATGCCTAACCTTAAGCTCATACCACAGTTTCTTGTTTCCTGTTTTTGATGTTTTTATGAATAGAGTACCATCTGAATTTCCTCAGGGACAGTTTATTTCTGGGATATGGGAATTGAGTTGATTTTTACATATTAATTTTTTATTCTATAATCTTCTTAACTCATCTATGTGTTTTAACAGGTTCTGTGTTTTTTTCCTGAGTTTTAGGGATTTTTAATATACAAATGTGTCAGTTGTAGATAAAAAACATTGTTCATTCTTCCTTTGCAAACCATTCTTGGTTCTTCTTATCATTATTACTGCCATTATTTTGCCTTTCAGCCATGTAAACTTCCAGCAGGTTGCATACAAGTGAGCAGAGCCAGTGTCCTAACTTTGAACCTGATTTTAGAGACACGATATTTAGTCTCTCACTGTGAATGAGGTTAACCATAGAACTCCTGCAGGTGGTTTCCACTGTGAGACTGAAAAGTTCTCTTTTATGTTTTTGTCACATAAAGGTGTTAGATTTGGTTGAATGCTTTGCCTGCATTAAAGTGCTTCTTATTCTCTGATGCATATATTATATTAATTTTTTTTATATTCTATCAAATCAATCTGACATTCCTGTGTTAAATCACATTTGATCATGATATGTAATCATATATGTTATCGGGTTAGATTTTCATGTTTGGATTTGTTAACTATATTCATAATGCTGTATAGTAGATTGGTAGAACTTATTCCTTCTACATGACAAATTTTTCTCCTGAGTAACTACTCTTCATTTTCCTTTGCCTATCTGTTCTACTTTCACATGTGTCCTGGTAACTAACATCCTATACTCTGCATCTGCGAGTTCAACTGTTTATAATCTGTATATAAATCATGTATTTATTTTCTGTGTCTGGTTTATTTTATCCAGCACAATGTCCTCCACCTTTTCTGATGTTATTGTAAATGGCAGGACTTTGTTTTAGCTCTAAATATTATTTTCTTCTGTAAGACATACACACACACACACACACACACACTGTATATCCAAATAGACATATCTCATATATCAGAATTGCTTTATCTATATATCAGTAATGGATGCTCAGGCTGAGTTCATGTTTTAGCTATCATGAACAGTGCTGCAATGAACACAGAAGTGCTTCAGTGTAGTGATGTTTTTTTCCTTTGTATATTTATTCAGAAAAAGATTGCTGGCTTATATAGTCATTTAGAAATCTCCTTGTCTTCTGCATGTCCAGGCCAATTTCTGGTCCCATCAACAACAGAAAAGGGTTTCCTTTTCTCAGCTTCCTCACCAACACTAGTTACCCTTTCTCTTTTATTGTCGTAGATGTGAAGTGGTATTTCATGGTGTTGTGATGTTTTTGTGGTTCTGCTTGATGATTTTGTGGTGCTGGGGATCTAACCCTGGGCCTTGAGTATGCTGATCAAGTGCGTTACCGCTGAACTACATCTGCAGGGCCCTGCTGCGGCTTTAACTTACACTTGCTGGTTAGGGATGTCAGGCACTTTTCCATGCACCTGTTGAGCCTTTTTAGATTGGGTGACCTCTTGGGGAAAAGGTCTATGCTGGCCTTGTACACTTAATCACTTTACTTGTTTTTTTTTAAAATTTTTATTGAGATACATGAGTTCATTGTGTATTTCTGGGCTGGGAATACAGCTCAGCGGCACAGTGCCTGCCTGGCAAGCACAAGATCTTGAGGTCAATTCCTAGTACCAACAAAAGAGATTATTATTGTATATTTCCAATACTAATGTTTAGACTGTACATATTAATCTTGATTATCAAATTGACCAAATGAAGAGACTGTTGGAGAGCTAACTAGATGGTGAGCACCCTGAACTCGACAACGGGTTAATCCATCATTCACAGCTGCGCGCACCGTGGGGAGGGGAAGTGGGCTGATCGGAGGAAGCGGGCTGTAGAGGCTCGACCATGGGGACAACATCTGGTCTCTGATGCCTTCCTCTCAGGCGCATTCACCGGGTGTGCTCGCTTCCCAGATGCCTTGAGCTAAGGAGCTCTTTGCTGTCATGCCTTTCCGCCATGATGGTTCTGCCTCAGAGACCACCGACCACAGGCCAAAGCTATCAGCCAAAATATATCTTTCCTAGTTCAAGCTGTGGGGTTCAGGTATCTGGTTCTATCATTGGAACAGAAAGGCTGACAAATACACAGGCATATACACTTTATGCCTGCACAACACAAATGACAACTTGGGGACATAATGCATAGATTACCTAGATATACCTATATTCCAAAGCACATATACTATATATAATGTATACATTATATATGATATATAGTCCAAACAATATGTATACCAAATATAATATATAATAATATATTATATATTATAATATATATCACATATAACATTATATATCATATATGAGTATTATGTGATATATTATAATTGTATATTATATTATGGATACAAAAACTGAAAATACACAAATAAATGGATAGATACCCCATGTTTATGGAATGGATTTAATATTGTTAAAATTCCTATACTACCCAGTGGTTTAGATTTAGCACAATTTCTGTCAATATTAAAATGACACTATTTATATATATAGGAAAAACAATCCTAAAATCAGTATACAATTGCAGTGTAAGCCTAGTAGTCAAATAAATTTTAGAAAAAACAAATACGGAGGTTTCACCTTCTGCTTTCAATATAGAATATTGATTTTCTAGTATATTGATATAATTATAATATATCATATTATAATATGTATTAGTTTATATATAATATAATTACATTGCTTGTTAATATAATTATATAATATAATAGAACATAATCATATATATTTATATATATTCCAAAACATATAATTACACCTGTTGATTTACAAAAAACTAAATTAAAAGCATTGGATCCTATAAATTCAAAATATTATTTTCCCAATGTGTAGGTTGCCCTTTTACACAGAGTTTATATTTTGGAAAAGGAGTCCTTTGTTGAGAGGACGCTCCACACTTAGATTTCGTCTTGTGCTTTTGTTGCCTGTTGTGTTGATGACCCTCCCCCACCACTACTGAGAGGAGAGACCCCCAACTCTAACGTCAAGGACTGTCCTCCTGTTTTCTGCTAGGTGTTTTACAGTTTTAAGTCTTATATTTAAGCTTGTATTCATTTTTAATCCTTTACTATGCATGTCATAGCATAAGCTAATGTTATTCTTCTGCACTCGGACATCTGATCTCCTATATCACTTATTGAAAAGACAGGCTTTTCCCAGTGGTAAATTCTTTATTCACTTCATTTTTGGATAGTTCGTTATTGACATAAAGAGACGTAACTGATTTTTACTTATTTATTTGGTGGGTCGGTTGGGGGTTTTGTATGCATATGTTGTTCTTGCTTTGACCTGGGGTCTTCTGTCCTTCAGCCTTGAACTCACTACAGAGCCCAAGCTGTCACCAAACTTTTGATCCTCCCGTCTCAGCCTTTGGAGTGTGGTGACTACAGGGATGTGACACTACCTCCAGCTTTGATTTTGGAAGTTGACATTTTTTTCTATCACTTTACTAAATTTTAGTTTTAATATATTTTAGTAGACTCTTTAGTGTTTTCCTTTACATAGAGAATCATACCATCTGCACACAAAGATACTTTTACCTCTTCCTGTACAGTTTGAGCATCTTTTTCTCTCTTTTTGATGCTTAATTGCACTTGTTGGGGCTTCCAGGATCCACTGTGGAGTGAATGCAGAGAGTGGAAGCATCTTTGCTCTGTCCTGGATCTTTGAGGAAAAGTTTGTTTTTTTTTTCTCATTGATTATAAGACTAGCTGTGAACTTTTCATAAATGATCTTTATTGTGTGCCTAAGTTCCCTCAGTATCTATTTTTTGGAAATTGTTAACCATGAATGAATATTGGACAAACATTAAATATTTTATGCACATCTATTGACATGGTCATGTGTTTTTAGTATTTCAGTGTGTTAAAATATGAGGTACCACATTGAATGATTTGTATATGTTGAGGCAACCTTGAATCTAAGAATAAATCCCACTTGGTAACAATGTATACATTTTTTCCTCCCTGAGACAGGGTCTCACTATGTGGCATAGGATTGCCTTGAACTCTCTATGTAGTCAACTCTGGTTTTAAAGTTGGCAATCCTCCTGTTTCAGCCTCTAGGTTGCCAGAGTGCTGGGATTACAGCAGTATACCTCAATACGTGTCCCTATATCGTATACTGATACATTGTTGAGTTTGTTTTGCTAGAATCTTACTGAAGACTTTGCTTCTATCCTCATCAGGGATATTGAACTATAATTTTTTGTGGTGTATTTGTTTGGCCTCATAAAATGAGTTGGGTGGGATCTCTTGTGTTATTTAGAGAAGTTCAAACATTTATATTAATCCTCACTGGCGCTTCATTTTCCATGCTTGTTATCGGTCTGCTCGGGCCTTTTCTTCTTGAGTGGGATTTGGCAGGTTATATACATCCAGGAATTTATCAGTATTTTCTAGAATGTTCTCTTTGTTCACATATAATGGTCTGCACTAGTCCCTGATGGTTCTTTATACTCAAGGCATTTGTTTTAATGACTCTTTGTTCATTTCAGATTGTATTTATTTGAGCCATCTCTTTTTTCCTAGTCTAACTATGTCATGTCAACTGCTTTTCTGTAAAGAAAAACAACCTTTAGTTTTGGTGTTATTTGTCAATTAATTTTCCAGTCTCTATTTGATTTATTGATGATCTAATCCTTCTTATTTCCTTGCTTCTGCTATCTTTCACTTTTGTTCATTTCCTTCTAGGTTTTTGCAGTATGAAATTAGGTTGCTTATTTCTGATTTTGAAAATTCATATTTATTCCCCTTTGGCATGGTCAATTTAGGGAAAAGCTGTCTTTCAATATTTTCAGAGAACAAAGTTTTGGTTTGATTTTTTGATTGACTGTTTTGGTCCTTTATTTCATTAATTTACAATCCAATTTTATTGTTTCTTTTTTTGTCCTTTTAGGGAGTTTAGTTTGCTCTTCTTTTTTCAGTTTCATAAGGTTGAATTTTAGGTAATAATTTAACACTTTTATAACTTCAAAGCCTGTATAAAAAGACAGAAATTTCCCTCAATACTGCTTATGTTCATTATATAAATTTTAATATAGCGTATTGCTGTTTCCATTCAGTTCAAAATCTATTTTGTGTCCCCTTATGATTATTCAATATTTTAAAATAATATTTAAATTTACAATGTTTTAGTTTTTAGCTGATATCTATAAACTGCACATATTTGTGGAGTACCAGGTGATGTTTTAACACATGTATACACTGTATTGTGTAATGTTCATATCGCTTAAAATACATTTTAAATGTATTTCAAATGTATACATTTTAAATGTATTTAAATACATTTTTAAAATGTATTTTAAATGTTAATTTTTAATTAAATGTTTAATTTCCAAATACATTTAGGTTTGCAGGGCCTACTTTTTGTGTGATGTCTAACTCATCTATTGATAGAAGAGGATATAGTTCGCATGATTTCAAGTTTTTATGTTCATTGGCTGGATCACATTGTGCGTTTGTGGGAAGATCACAAAATAAGACCTACACTACAATATATCTGGTGTAAAAGGAAAATACATCCCTCAGGTATTTAGTGGCTTGATCTGTACAGGTCAAATTGCTAATTGTATCTGAGTGTTTGCCAGTTACCAGCAGTAGACTACTGAATGCTCCAGGTAGCACTGTTACAATTCTATTTCTTCTTCTGTTCGCTTATGTGTCGTTATCTTTTGTGTCATTGTTGTAATATGTTGCTATATTCCTGATACACTGCTCCTTTTATTATTAATGAAGTCCTTTATTAATTGTTTCTTGTTATGATATCTATTTTTTCTGATTAAAATAGCCACTCCTATTCTCTTATGATTGCCATTTCCATGGGGATGTAGATAACAAATTTTCATCATTTAACATTCAACCTATTTGTATATTTGGACCTAAGCTATATCTCTTATAGATAGGGTATAGTTAAGTATGCTTTTAAAATATCAAATGCAAGAACATATGCGTTTGTGTTATACTTTGTAGTTAATTCACATGTTATGTAATTATAGGTAGATTTATACCTGTTACTTTACTATTCTCTTTTTGTCTTACATCTGTGTAAAGTACAGGTTGATTGAGATATAATTCATGTGTCATAAGAGGTACTCACTAGGCTTAGGGAGTTGTAAAATATTTGCCTAAAATGTACAAGGCTTTGGGTATGAGCCCTAGCATCAAATAGACATAAAACAAGAAATAATAATTTAAAAATATACAATCCACTGGTTTATCTATAAAGTTGGACAGCCATCACCATCTGATAATTTTAGAGCATTTTCTTTAAATTAATAAGGAATCTCAAATGCATTGGCAGTCACTCCCGTCTCCCCAACTCTTAGTCCTTAACAATGACAAATCTATTTTTTGTCTCAACAGATCTGTAATCTAATAGTTCCTTCTGTGAATAGCTCTTTGAGACTTTATAAATGTTCAAAGTTCAGTCAAAGGTATTAGAGTGAGTACTTGATTGTTTCTTGTGGATGGATATTTTACTGTATGGATATATGACATTGTCTTCCTTTCTTTTTCTTTCTTTCTTTCTCTCTTTCTCTCTTTCATCCTTCCTTCCTTACTTCTTTCCTTCCTTCCCTCCTTCCTTTTTTTTTGGTCTTTTTGAAACAGGGTCTCACTATGCAGTTCAGGCTGGCCTTGAGCTCATTTTGTAGCCCAGGCTGGTCTCAAATTCACAAGGACCCTCCTGCCTCAGCCTCCCGAGTGCTGGCATTACAGGTTTGCACCACCATGCCTGGCTTCATTTTCTTTCTTTACCCATCAATCAGTTGATGTGAATTTGGGTCAGTTGTAGTTCTTGTCTATTATGAATTGTGCTGTAACGTATTTTATATTCCATATCTTTTGTTCTTTTGCTCCCTCTTTATTCTTCTGCTTGCATTTTAACCCCACTCTATCTTTTAATTTTGAACTAATTTCTTGTAATTACTCTAGGGACTATAGAATCTACCTCAACTTTTCAGAAGATAACCTCAGAATATATCGACCTCACCTTTTTCCAATCTATTCTGTGGTGTTATTTATGTAATTTCAATACAACCTTTTTCATTATATTTTTCCTTCCACTTACTGTGATCTATCTATCTATCTATCTATCTATCTATCTATACATATTGTAAACACAATGTGGCAATAACTGAATACTGTTAAATGAAATCTTACATCTTTTAGGGAAATTAGAAGCAAATATAAATTGCTTTTATAGCATCTTTTGTATTCGCTCAAATAGTTAGCATTTCTGACAGTTTTCATTTCTTCTATGGATTTGCCGTTACTGTCTGGGTTCCCTTTCTCTCAGACCCACGGGCTTCCATTTGTCACTTATGTGAATCAGATCCACTGGCGATGAATAGTCTCCATCTTTGTCTGGCAAATGTCTTTATTTCACCTGGCTTTCTCAAGAATGGTTTTGCTGAGAAAATAATTGTTGGTTGCAACTTTTGTTTTCTCTCCACATTTTGAGCAGATGTCCTACCATCTTTTAATAGCCATTGTTCCTGATCTAGCATCAGCTGTTGATATTAATGTTCTTCCCTTTTATTTGATGAGGCATTTTCACTTCATTGCATCAAAATGTTTTCTCATTATATTTTATGTGTACCTCTCATTCTACTCCAGATTTTTTAGGATCATAAATGTTTAATATTTCTTATCAAATTTATAAACTTTTGAGTACTGTATCACCTACACAAATATTTTTCTCTATTGCTTTTTCTCTAGACATAGGGAATCCTATGACTTATTAGTTTAAATATTAACGCTGGTGTATTGTCTTTCAGACTGTCCTTATTTCATCTTTTTTATCTTTTTCACCTTCAGTCCTGTAGACTGAATCACTTCCATGGACTGATGTTCAAGTTTGGTGATTTGACTGTTCTGCTCTTCTTGGGTCAGGGCACCTTTCAGCTTGGTGTCTCACCGTGTGTCCTCTATGGCTGTCACTCACAAAGGCAGGAGCAGGAACATGACATGAGATGCCCATGTTCTCTCTACACCCACTTGGAGAAACATAAGATTGTAGAGCCACACCCGAGTTATGAGGAGCTGGAAGAACTGTCTCCCTGCACTACCAAAATAAAGAAAATAGAATGAATTTCATCAATGCATAGCATTACCTCTCATCTATGCCTATATTCTGGTACTTGTGTCACTTAGAAGGCTTGTAATCTTTTTTTTTTTTTTTCTTTGTCTGCTTAACTGGATGCCATTACTCCAACAGGACTTCAGGTCAAATTGCTGGGTTTGCCAGTAGGCAGGTGGATTAGTAATCCCTGAAATGCAGAACTTGGAGTTCATTCTCAAAAGAACTGAGAGGAGTGGCATTAACAATGGTGAAAGTAGACTCAGAGTTCAAGTTTGGTCAAATAAGAAATTCACAGTGGATACAAGATCTAGTGACTGCATCATGAGGGGGGGGGGACAAAAGAAGTGAACAGACAGTGGTTTTCCTATGCTGCAGTGCCATTTTAATATGACATTTTCAAGCTTATGTTTTTTAAAAAGGGCCATCAGACTTCACTTCCTGATTCTCAGAAATCATTTCCAGGAACAGCAGTGTGAACGGCACACTGGGTTTGCTCCCTTCATCTTTGAAGAGAGAAATGCCTCTAATTTCTGGGCTTTCCTGAAAAATCATGTTGCTTTATTCTTTGCAATAGTTAGAGTCTCAGATTCTTCCACTCTGTGGAGTTCTTTAATATACATTTCTCCTCACTGAATGTTAAATTTTTTAATAACATATTTGATACCACTCATTTTGTATTGTTTTCTTCCCTACTCTGTTCATCCTTACGAATTCATGCATGGTAAAGTCTGCTGTTAGTGTTGCAGTGTGGGTCTAGAATAAACAGGCAAAGTTCAAAGCATTGTGCTTCACTGAGAGTCAGTTTCCCTTTGTGTGTTCCTTTTCCTTTTCTATTTTTCCAATCAACTCTAGAAGTTAAAAATAAAATTTAGACAGTTAATTGGTTCAAGTTCATTACTTTTTTAAAAATTTATTTTAAAAATAAAAGAAGGAAAACTAACAAACAGACATCCATTTACAAGATAGCATAAAAACAATACAAACAATACAGAGTTACAGAGAAAGTGGTAGGAAACTAACAAGGGTTGTTGTATTATTATTGATATCTTCAAAGTGGTTTCTCAGGAAGACAAATAGAGACATGCAAGACTGATCAAACAAGTAATCTTTTTTTTTTGCCTTTTTGAGACAGGGTCTCACTATGCAGTTCAGGCTGCGCTTGAGCTCACTTTGTAGCCCAGGCTGGTCTTGAACTTGTAACGATCCTCCTGCCTCAACCTCCTGAGTGCTGAGATTACAGGCACGCGCCACCACACCCAGCTAAACAAGTAATCATTAACTGTTCCTTTCAGTAGAGGTTCATTACCTTTATATGTAAAATATCACTAAATCTTTTACAATCAGAAGAAATAAGTGAAGAAGATAATATGTGATAGACAAGATATTAATAAGCAGTGGCTTAATAACTGAACCATATAATTAATAAATAAAGGGTTAAGAAGTAGTGAAATTCTATGGTTTCCCTCTATTTACAGCTGCTCAAATTAGGGAAGCCTTTCAGTGCTTCTGTAAGAAAGAATGTCTTTATTTAAAAAAATACAATAAATGCAAATATTTGTCTAATTTGAATTTGGTTAGAATAGTACAAGCAGTTCATAATATATAGAAGAAAATACTTAAGAGGACAATAATTTAAATAAATAACACACATGCCTTGAAATTGGTAAAGTATTTTTTTTTACTATTTAGTTAATTGAGAAGAGAGTAACAATTCTGTCCAAATATTTCAGGATCTGAGATACAGGATAAATTCAATGACAATATTCCTCTAAAAAGAAAAAGAATAAATCTTGGTATAGTTAATAATTCCCCCACCCTCATGAACTATCAAGGTATAATTTGCTCTTGTGTTGAAATATAATTCATTACATAAGTTACTCTTACACTAAAATAATTTTGGAAGTCTTACCAATATTTTAAGTTGACAGCCCTTTCTCCGGTTTCTGAGAGAGAGGCCTTCCTGTATATTTTGGCAGGGTAGAGGGTAAAAACAGATCAGCTGTTCAACACATCTTGTCATTCACAAGTGTAAGCAGCATTCATTCTTGTGGACTAAAATATGCTCAGAGCTCACACACCACATATCATAATTCAATAGCGCTTTGCTTATGCTGAATTCACAAGTTGGCAATGAAAATCAAGCACAGTGTAAGATAAAGATATGACAACTTGAGATAAAAAAGCAAATGTCAGTAAATTAGCTCAATCAACTGTACCACTCTGTGGTGACAGCAGCCGTCAGTAATAATTTTCTCACACTGCTAGTACGTGTCTATAACTGCAAATGGTACGAAAGCTTTCTGATTAATTGCTACTGGCAGTTCTGCTACTTCCAAAAGTTTTCCCCTTGAGATATAGACGCTAACGTGTCTCAATACACGACAACTGTATCATTTTTCTCTTTACAAAGAAAATATTTTTTTCTTTCATTAGCTAATTGTTGGCACAGAAAATGTTGCATTTGATTCCAGAAGACAAAAAGGAAAACAACAGTTTTTTTTTTATTATTTCTTATTTGAGAGCTGCCTGGTTGGTTGGACAACAAGTCACACTTTATGATGTTGAACTGAAAAGAGACAGCTATTAGTAGGAAAGATAGGAAATGAATCGAAGCAGTTCTTCAAAATTACATTAGAACACAGTTCCCTGTAACTACATATTCCTCTTAGCATGTGGCTGACCATATTCATTGTAAGAATGTGGACAAAATGTCCTCATAAAACATGTCTCTAAGGGGAAAGTGATGGGAAGCACATCTTGCAGCTACTTACATATTCTGAAATTGTCAAAACTTTTGTCTAAGTTAAAATTAGGGCTGGGGATGTGGCTCAGTGACAGAATGCTCACCTTGTATGCATAAGCACGTAGGTTCACTCCCCAGCATGACCAAAAAAATATTAGAAACATGAAACTGACTGAATAGTAACACCATGATATTATACATGTCCACAGTCTAGATCTGAACTTTTCACTGTGATTATTGAATTATGATACTATTCTGCGGTAGCTGTAGAACAGTTTATAATAGTTATTTCATCACAGTTGTTAAATGGTCTCTACTCCAATGCCTATATCAAACCATCAGTGAAAATTCAGCTATGCAACCAGCAAGAAAAGTTTATTGGTTAGCTGCAGTGCCAGGCAATGTGTTAGACTCCAGAGACACAGTGATTTCTACAACGTGTGACTCACTGGACCTTCATATGTACAGGGCTATGAACTCAGAACCACACACTTAGCCCATGCTGCTACAGCCCTGGGCACCTAGACAATTTAATATATATGCTTTGTCTTATGTAAGCAAAGATAAAATGCAAAATGAAGACAGCAGAACCAAGAGGGAAATTGCACCGATATATCAGTATCTCAGGTGCAACACTGGCATGTAAGTCACTAACAGTGGTCAGGATGCTCAGCCGATAACTTGCCCCAGAACCTGCAACAGGCAGCTCCTGCGGTGCATAAGGAGCAGAAGCTTCCTGCTCCCTGTTTTCCTTGCTGATGTTTGACTCCTACTGTTTTCGCTTTTGGGGCTACTGACACGACATTCTCAGCAATTGAAGGAGAAACTAGTTTGGTCTCTCCCATAAAAAGTTAAGGGACAAAACCCATTATCCACCTTAATTTCATCCTGTGTGATTTGAAAGGCAGTGTTCTTGGGAACAAGAGGCAGCGTTCCTGAGAAGAGTGAAGGTGGAGAAAAACAAATCCCAAATCCAAACAGTGAAAATGATAATCCAATCCATTTAAATTACGACAGATTTTTCCCTTTAGGAAAATGACACAGATCTCTACTTGCTGTTTTATTAGCTTATTATGCAGTCATGGAGGGTACCAATGAACTATTTCTCCTTTGAAAGGATAGTTTCACAGATTACAGATTTTTAAAATGGGTCTTATAATGTTGTAGACATGAGTCTAGATGCCATTTTTTGAAGAGTAAGAATACTGATAGTTTTTATTCTTCCAGATTATATGCATTGAGACAAATACCAGTGTGAGTCCATAGTTACTAATCATTTCCTTACAATTTTCTCATAAAAGTCCTGTAAGTATATATGTTTATCCATGAAATAATATGGACTATGTCCTTAGTTTTTATGAAATTAAACAAAAAAAAAAAGTATGTGCTTCATATTGGACCATTAGTCACCATACTACTGAGTTTTTAAAAAGAAGAATGTTTATCATCTGATAAATAAACACAATGCTTACTTCTTGGCAGTAAGTACTTGAAGTACATAGTAAGCATTCATTGTACAGCATGTTTTTCCTCTGTAAATTATTATTTTTGCAGCATTTCTTTAAATGGTTTTTACTGTTATTGCATTGCAAAAGTGAGATCATATTCTTCGTATGCACTTCATTATCTCATTTGATTGGGTTTTAATTCCAGCAACATACAGCAAAGGCTGATGTGCCTTTGCAATTTGAAACAGTGATTGCATGCTGAGAATAATTAGCTTCACTAAGGCAGAACAAATGATTTCTTTGCAAAACACCAAATCTGTGTTTCAACAAAGATAATCACAGAACATTCAAGTTATCTTGACTCTAACCGCATGGTGGTTACTTTGCATTTAATTAACATTTTTTTGTAATCTTAATTCCCTAAAAACTATAGTAACCCAGAGATTATAAAAAAAAGGTCGTTTTAAAAATACAGTGGTATGGAAAAATCTTTTCTTCTAATTGATTTTTTAGTTTCCATTAAGAAATTTATATTACCTGGCTATTGTACCAAATATTTATTTCTCTATAATTTTGGCAAAATAATTTAATAGTTAGTCATGATTGCCGAGCGTTATGAGCTATGCTTCTTGCTCAGTTCACCCTGAAATTTTGAAAATCTTTTACATGCCTTGTGTAATTATTCTAATAACATTTATAAAAAAGATATATTAGTAGATTTTTCATACTTGTTTTTAGTGAGATACTATGTACATGTTAATTAAATTAAAACCTACAAATCTATTTATACTGAAGAAAATCTACCCAGCAATGACAACATCAGGAAGATGATTATAATTTTTAAAGTTGAAAGCCTAATCTTAAAGGCAGTAAAATCTGCACTAAAATTCAGTTCAGTTGTCTGTATTTTACCTAATATTCTTGGAGAGTTAATGACAATTGCAGCACCTTGAGAGGAAGCATTAATCAGAGTTCCTTTCCTCTATGGCTGCAGGAAACTCGTCATTGTCCTTGTGCCACACAGACTCTCTGACATCTTACAATAGCACATTCCAGCGCTTCACACATGTAGGCCCAGGCACAACTCTTCCAAATTCTCTGACCTGGATGTTGCATATAAACTAATCCTCTCGACTGTCTCTGGAACAATCAGGTAAATAAAAGCTTTAAAAGATTTAAACATGTACAGTCTGTATTTATGTCTATGGCCTCACTGCATGGCTTGGCTACTGTCAAGTTCCACTTTATAGCAGTAATTTCAATCTTGCATGTTAATAAATTTCTATTGTTACATGATTGAGATTGAGATATTTGTTAAAGTTCTAAGAAATTATCATTTTCTCACTTTGAGAGCAGTAAATCATCAAGAAATTTAGTACGTTTTAGAAAGTGAGTTTTTGCTTCAGAAATGTAAATTCTGAGTACAATTTTGAAATAAAAAATGATTTGATTGTACGGCTGCTTTTAATATCTGCACTTGGTTAATCAAGATACCAGCCCAGTTAGCAAATCAATGAAATTACCACAAAATAATAGAAATAGCAGTGAAAAAGTTAATTTAATAAATGCAATCCTGGATTCAAAGGATTTTAAATATTTGGTCAAAGGACAAAAATCCTTAATTTTACTCCACTTCTTTTAGAGACTGTTTATCTAATAATGTGCATTACTTACATCCCGCAGCATTCACAGAGGTTTCCAAATTAATTTGCTCAGTAAATGGCTTTAATTAGGTTCAAGGTGTTATATCGCGGGATATTTAAAATAGTAACTCATATGTTAGAGATCTGGAGACATGAACCTATAAAACTCATGAACCTATGAAACTAATTAGAAATAGTTTTCAAGTAAAGTCCTTTCTGTCTGTTTTTGTTTAACAAACAATAACCTTAACAGTTTTTCCTCTTTTACTAAATCTCATTACTGCCTCTGTTGGTGAGATCAGGTTCAAAGGTATACTTACTTTATTTGACAAATATGAACTCAAAGGATATTTAAAAACTAAGATAGTTCATTGAAATGCTGTCTTATTATAGTAAATGTTAATTTTTGTTGCCAAATGAGTTTAGTTGTCTTAGCAACCCTTTTATTTCAAAACTTCAAAGCAAATCAAACCTTCTGGAGAGAATATAATTGGAAAACCATGGCAATTTACTGAGAGTATTATGGCACTGAAATAGTTTAGTAATTGGCCTAGAATTGGTGATACCAATGACAGACTACCAAGGTTTCATATGAGAGTAAGACGGCTACTGGCAGAAGTATCCATGTCAGTAAAATGGAGACTTTTTGATATATGGTGAAATAGGATTGATTTAGTTGTACATTAATGAACAGAAAAAGCACAATAAGACATAACTATAACGTTATCTGTTGTAAAATTTTAAAAACACAGACCTCATATATATATATATATATATATATATTGAATATCCTTTCTGCCATTTAATAATTATCTTTAAGTAAATCAATGTATATGTATAAATCACAATGTCCTCACATAGCCCGTAATGATCCCACTTGACTCACAGAAATAAATATTGTTTTAAGTAAAGCAATGCAGATAAATCATATTAATGAAGAAAAAATAATGCCTGATGTGAAGCTGAGCTGTAGACACGGAGGAAAGAGATGTAGCACTGTTGGTTAGATTTGTTTGTCATACCCTCACCAAGCCTGAACTCAAACAAGGTCCCCAGTGTGATGACGCTAGTATTTCCCATTACCTGCCAGGCATCCAAATTCCATCATTTTTAAAAAGAACAATTTATTTGGTTACCTAAGAACTGTATTGTTTAATTTTAAAAATTTTATACTTCATGTAATGTCTTGAGACAATTTACATTACTTTTGTTCATCTGTAAACTTACTTAAAATTGAAAAGAATTGACAAAGTTATTAACATGTGATTTGGAGTAGTGTGAATTGAAGTGAGCATGATATTAATCTATAACAATAATGAATAACATAGGACTAGAAATTAAAACTACAGGCTCATTTCACTAATATGTATTGAGATGAAATTTTTAATAAAACATTGCTAAACTGAGATACTTGATACAAAAATAGAATATCACATTATTTATAATGAAGTCCAGAATACAAGGATGGTTCAAAACTAAAGACACAATTTATCATTATTGTAAGACGTTAAAAAGCTCTATCACATTTTTAATGAAGTGAATTAAATAAAAATAGGTAAATATTTTCATAAGTGATAAAAATACATGAATTGTAGTACAAATCAGTTATATTTTCCTCATAAACATCAGATATATTCTCACAAAATTAGTGGATGAAATACATGCTCATTATTCTATGTTAATCTTTGACATATAAAATTCTTATAAATTAAAAGAAAATGATTAACAGTAACTAAAAAAAAATAGATGAAATATGTGCGTAGAGTTTACTAAAAATAGTATGGATTGGCCAAGAGAAATGAAAATGTTCAAGCATATTTATAATTTAAAAGTACAATAGGCAATCACACTGAAATGGCAATTTTTTGACCTGTGATATTACCTAAAATTATAAAGTCTAATGACATCTAAAAGGGCACCGCCGTGCAGGTCCCTGCAGAATCCTTCTGGTGAAGAGCACCGTTCCCAGGTGGCACAATTATCTCACCCTTCCATCTCTTCTGCCAGATGTCTCAGTCCCCTGCTAGTCTCCAGGGCAGTCACATGTGCTGTGACACCGTTAGGATGGCTGAACGCTCACAATCTGCATGTGGACCCTGCTGGGTGCAGGTTGACGATACTCACCAAATATATATGTAGGAAACCTTCCAGAAATTTTTCCTAAATATGTAAGATATGACTCATTTCTTTTCATTATCCACAGTATGGTGATACTGACTTTTATCTCAAAAGAGAAAAGCTTTGTTTGCATGATAAAAAGCTATTTTAAAAAGAAAGACACATAAAAATAAACCAGTGGTAGCAGAATTAAACATTCTCCTTGACCATAAATAGAACTTAAGATGGATAAAGCAAAACGAAAACCAGAAAATACAACATACACCTACGTGAAATGTGATGAAGAGATCGCAGCTAGACGGCAGAGGCCCGTGCAAGGATAGTAGGTGTTCTGCAGGAGAAAACCCAGATAACTGGGGCAGAAGAAATAATCGCAACCAAAAATAAAAACAAACAAAACGGCCTCAACTTTAAAAAGTGTAGTAGAATCAACCCCATATGGAAAAGTTAGCGAACAGGCTATGTTATTCTGACTCGTGAATAAGTGGCTGGGAAAGTCCCTCGTTGGGCGTGGTGACCAGAGCAAGAGAAAGCTCTGCATCGGGCCCAGGTGGTTCCGTTACTGGGCCAAAGTTCTGCTGACCCGTTGTGGGATGGAAGAAGTCCAGGGACCGTATAAAACACTTTTGAATGTTTTTGGAAGAGCAGGAAATACAATGATGGTGACTGATGGCTTTTAGCATCTCCGTACAAACAACGAGAGGGAAATCATGAGCCCCAAACACAACAAAGGGTTGCAAGTGTGAGAACAAGGTAACAGAGGAAAGTGAGGGACTTGGAGATTGAAAATCCCAGCTGTAGAAATGCTAAACAGTCTAAAGTTTTCTAAATGTGTTCTGAGGAGGATCTTCTCTTAACCCTACAGCTGAAAACCTCATAATTTTATTGGCTGAATTTCAGCAAAAGTTTAAGCAGATATAAATTGGAAATGGGACCCTGAAAGGACAATGGTGCATTGTAGTAAAGTGGGAAGGAGCCTTTCAGGAGACACTTGACAAGGCTGGGAACATTGAAGTCCTAAATTCTGATGAAATTATCTCACCAGAGGAAGAGATTTCCCTATCCTCCGTGGCAGAAGCTTCCTGTGGTGTTGGAATCTCCTCCTGAATGCGAGGAAACAAATCCTGTTGCCTATGGAAACGGTGATGTCAGCAAAAGAGATGATGCTGATGTTTCTTAGGACCCATCTTTGCCACCCATTTTCACCTCTAGACCTATAACCAGGCTCCGATCTCAAAATACACCTAAAGGTGAGGTACCCAGCACAATCCATAAGGAAATGCACTGTATTCTCAAAAGGGTGCAGGTTATAGACTTTTTTAAAAAGGTGCTAACAGTTTATTTGCTTCATTGGCTAAAATATGGATCTAAAGATCCTTCCAAATATGAATGACCGGGAGATACTGAAGCCCCTTAGTTCACTGCTAATGAGAATATTCAAAGGGTCTAGGAAACGAGAATGGTGGGGTGGATTTGCCAGGCAAAAACTAATCCTGCATTCTGGAAGGGTCTAGAATATGTACTCACTAATACCTTAAGACACAATTTTGTGAGGGTCACACCTGTACTCAGTATGTCAGATCTTATAGTGGTGACCTCAGTCACACAACTGGGAAAATGAAAGGTGCAGGGTTTAATGGGATACTAGAGTGAGGGCTGTAAGTGTCAGTGCTCAGACACCAAGGCAAGGTGTGCATGCTTATCGTAACAGCAGAAACAGAGCAATGGCTACAGTGGTCTGATTCATGTAGACATGTGGCATAGGCTAGTTACTTGTTAAAGTTTTGCTGAATTTATATAAGTGAAAAATTTTAGAGCAAAGGAATGAACATCTACCTCAACTCATAGAGACAGAGATACACAACTCATCAAAGAGTTCCCGGGCTCTCAGCAGTCTATAGTCGACTCAGAACTCCTTGAATGAAAAGGACTCTAGTCCCTTAGTGGACAACCTTTGGTTCTTATCAATAAGTTTATTTTCAGTCATCCTCCCATGATTCCCCGAGGGATCTAAGGGCTTTACCCAGAGCAATGATACCTTGGAGAAAAGGAAATGATCAGATACTTTAGGACCTACTGGGCACTGGCTCTGAACAAGCATTTACTTCAGGAGATCCAAAACACCATTCTAGCCCTCATGAAAATGAAGGGACTATGGTAGTCTGGTGATTGATGAGGTTTAAGCCAAGGTCTGTCTCACAGCAGGTTCACATGTCCCTGAATTCATCTGGTGGTCATTCCCCCAGTTCCAGAGTGCATAATTTGGATAGGTGTACTTAGCATTTTGTGAAATCACTGTAATGGTCCCCTAACCTGTAGTGTGAGTGCTACTCAGGATGAGAAAAGTCATATGGAAATAATTAGAGTTGCATCCTCCTGAAAAAGTAACAAATGAAAAAAAATATTGCATCCCCAGCAGGATTAGACAGACTCATGCCACCACCAAGGACTTGAAAGAAGCAGGGATGGTGGTTACCACCACGTCCCATTTAGCTCTCCTGTTCAGCCAATGACAATGGACCTTGGAGAATGATGGTGGATTAGCATAGACTTAATCAGTGATGATGGCAGTTGCAGCTGCCATACTACATGAAGTATCCTTGCTTGAACAGAGTAACGTATCTCCTGGTACCTGGTATGTAGCTGTCAAATTGGCAAATGGCTTTTTCTCCTTACCTATCCTTAAGGCACAGTAGAAGGAATGTATTTTCAGATGGCAAGGCTAGAAATAGACATTTAGTGTCTTACTACTGGGGTATATCAGCTCTCTAGCTCTGTATCACAACCTAGTTCACAGGGATCTTGATGAGATTTTCTTCCACAAAGTATCACACTGTTCCATTGGACAGCTTATTGGACCCAGTAAGCAAGAGCAGCAGCCACTCTGGATTTGTTGGTAAAGCATTTGCATGTCAGAGGATGGTGCATAAATCCAACTAAAATTCAAGATCCCCTTAAGAGTCCAGTGGTGGGAGGTATGCAGTGATATCCATCCCTTTTATGCTGAAGGATGAAAGAATAAATTGTTGTGTTTTTTTTTTTTTTACTGTAACAAAACAAAGCAATGACTAGAATGGTCTGAGTCATATAGATTCACATGGCACTCTTCAACCAAAAAAAACAAACAAACAGCAAATAATGAGCACACTGCTTACTAGACCTATCTGGGTTTTGGAGGCAACACATTCCTCACTCGGCTGTGTTAGTGTAAGCCATTTACCAAGTGACCACTAAAGCTGCTGATTTTGAGTGGTGTCCAGCAAAATAGAAGGTTCTGCAACAGGTCCAAGGTGCTGTGCATGCTGGGCTGCCATGTGGGTCATATCATCCAGCAGATCTGATGGTACCTGAGGTTTCAGTGGAAAGCGAGAATGCTATTTGGGGCCTATGTCAGGTCATCAGAGCTAAACCTCCATGGGACTCTTTATTATTTTGGGGCAAGATTCTGTTGTTATTTGTAGACAAGTATTCGCACTTTGAGAGACATCTCTTGGCCTGCTACCAGGCCTTAGTGGAAAGTGAATGCTTTACTGTAGGACATCAGGTTACCCTGTGACCAGGCTGACCATATGAACTTGGTGTTAACTGACGCACCAAGTCATAGGTGTGCACTGAAACAGTCAGTCTGTCATCTTCAAGTGGAAGTGGTATATATGTGACTGAAGCCCAGATCCCTCCCCTAGGTACAAGTAAGTTACATGAAAGAGTGGTTCTAATGTCTAAGGCTCCCACTTCTGCAATTCTGCCTTTGGGCCCTTCGTGTGGACCTATGGCCTCATGGGGTGTAACCAATGATCACTTGACAAAGGGAAAGAAGATAGCCCTTGGTTGACAGATAGTCCTGAATATTATAAAAGCACCACTCAAAAAAGTGAGGAGCTACAGCACTGCCTTTCTATGAACCCCTGAAGGGCAGAAGTAAAGGAATATATTCAGAGCAGGCAGAACTTCAGGCACACACCTGGGTACACATCTTGCTGGAAGAAAAAATGGCCAAACGTGCAGCCATCTGCTGATTTGTGAGCTATGGTCAATGATCTGGCTGGATGGCAAAAGACTTGATAAAAAGACATTTGGCAAAGAGGCGTGTGGATAAATTTATGTGGGTGAGGGATGTGAGGATATTTGTGTCCCATGTGCATGCTCACCAAAGTTGACCTCAGCAGAAGAGGATTTCAATAATCAAGTGGAAAGGATGACCCATGGTTTTATGGACAGCAGTCAATCTTTTTCTTCAGCTACCCTGTACTTGCTCAATAAATTTATAAACACATTGGACATAGTGCGAGAGGTGGAGGTTATACATATACACAGCAAAATGTACTTCTGTTCACCAAGGCTGACCTGACTCTACCAATATTTATACCCTGCCTGCAGGAAGTAGAGACCAATGGAGTCACAGATATGGCCTCATCCTCTCAGGTAATTAATTTGTGGCCTGGTGGCAGATTGATTCTATTGTAGAACTTCCATTCTGGATAGGGTCCTGCTGTCTCCTTACTGAGAAAGACCCTTATTTCTGGTATAGATTTACCTTCTCTGTGTGTAATACTTCTATCAAAAATATCATGCACGAACCTACAGAATGTCTTTTTCCCCACCCATGGTATTTCACACAACCTTGCTTCTGACCAAGGCACACAGTTATGGCTAAAGAATTAAAGCGATGTACTCATGCTTATAATATTCACTGGTCTTATCATGTTCCCACCATCCAGAAGCAGCTCAGCTGCTGGAAAAGTGGAATGGCCTTTTGAAGATGCAATTATAGTGCTAGCAAAGTGGTTTTGGTCCAGCCCACAGATCAGACTGTGCCATGGCAGCCACAGAGCCACTTCCCAGGGAGGGGGCTGGTTTGCGCTTTCTGATGGCCTCAACTCTCATTTCAATACCTTCCTGGGGCCAGGGGATCCGCTTCTCTCCTTCTTGTCCTTTTGATGTTGCTATAATCCAGTGTTTGGGTGGAAATCCTCGAAGAGGATCTTTCTCTGCTGCTTACCTGGTCGCCAACTTCCTGGAAGTTCTGTATATGCTCTTAATCACATTCAGTGTATGGTGCTGCTTCTCTCATAGCCAGGAGTCATGGGAGATGGTATTGGGAATACACTACCTGTCATTACAATTCATCAGCATTAGCAAGATTTTTCTTTCTGTTCCCACAACCTCTACTGGTCGAGAAGTCTTAGTTCCCAAGGAGCAGGATTCTAATAGGAGCCACGAAAATCAACCCATTAAACTGGAAGCTGTGGTTTCCCAGTGGTATTTTGGGCTCCTCATGCCTATGAATCACAAGCTAAAAGAGGAGTTACTATGTTCATGAAGGTGACTGGTCCAGGTTTTCAAGGGGAATTTGGACTACTACTCCACAATATTGTCTCTGAGTATTAACATGCTCTGTTACTGAGGTCAGAGGGAAACTAGAACACAGTCCATTCTGGGTAACTTTAGAGCTGTGGACAAAATAAAAACAGACTTTATAATATATACACTCAGTTACAATCCATGTACATAAATACAAACAAGAAATCTGAGCACCTCCTTCATAGAGATTTCTCTTCACTATCTAATATTTTGACAGCTTTAGATTATCAAATGCTGTGAAACTATAAAGTTGGGAGAAATAAAATTAGAAGTTGACAAAGCTAAGTCATCCCTTGATGATGATTTCCACACCAAAAGACCTGGAGGCAAAGGGGTACCTAATAAACAAAAATTGCAATTTTGTTTACTTGAGACTAATTGGGTAAAGCTCACACAATATACAGTGGAAGCACACTGAATGTGAAACAATGTTTTAAAGGCAGAATCTTCACCACACTGACACTATACACTGCTCAAGGTAAAAATTCAATCAATAATAAGTCTAGGATTTGTATATTGTCCTTTCCTTTTGCAAGATTATCTCATTATCTAGAATCTAAGCAAATCAACTACCAAAAGTTTTAGGACTCCCAGCCAAAATATGTTATAAGCCTTGTGGGCTTTTGAAATTTCATTTTACCATAATTTATGTTTGGATAATATCTTAAAATGTACTATATTTATAAAAGTCCAAAAATAATCCTGGTATTGGAATTATGAAGCAGATTTTATTATAAGAGATGAAAAGTACATTTATTCACATTGTAGTTGTATAAGCATGACAAGACATATCTCTCTTTCAATCAATATTTCTAATGCTTAGTTCAAACAATACTTTCTATTACATATAGTTATTACACAATTTATTTCTTCTTCAACCAAGATTTCCTTGCTTTGGTTCAATCAATATTTTCTTTTCTTTTTTTTGTGTTACATATGCATATATTACTTTATTTCATACAAAGGACTTAAGCATAGACACATTACAAT